>JAUTBZ010151447.1:0-26354 GCA_032361785.1 Lepetodrilus galriftensis
AAGTAGCCGTTATTCTCGTCGTCATTCGCGTTGTGGAATGGGCAGAGGTTGCTCAGGGGGCAATTGGTCAGGTGTAAATATTGCGGCAATGGTTATAGGTTTTGTACTATTTTGGCCTATTGGTTTAGTCATACTGTATTGGAATATTACAGGGCGCAATTTAAAAGACTTGCCAAAAGCGGTTCAAAAAAAGTGGTCGTCAGTTTTTAATGCTACCAAGAGCCATGAAAACTCAAATGGAGAAAATTCAGTATTCGATGAGTTTCAGCAAACACAATATGACCGTGTTAGTGAGCTAAAGGAAGAAATCAAAAATCGCGCACGCAGTTTTAAGATTTTTAAGTCTGATGCAAAACGCCAAGCAGATGATGCTGAATTTAAAGACTTTATGTCGAGTGATAGATCACCGCAAGACGATAAATAATAAGTCTAATCTTCCTCTTATAGCCACAGAAGGTTTATGCCTCTGTGGCTATTTTTTTATCCAAGCCTTTTATCTGCTCTCTATCTACATTCTGCAGGTAAAAACTTTCTTTTATAAACACTCTTACTTTTGCACTTCCATTTAGTTTTTCCAGCTTCTGGCTTCATCAGTAGTAAATCATTGCTAAGGCGTCTGTGATTAAACTTAACTACAATATTGCCACTAGAGTCGATAGTGATTTTATGGTTTTTATTAGTCCAATGAGATTTATCTAAAGTGACTACTTCTTCAGCGGTTGGGTAGTGTTCATTCTCAAGCTTAAAAATTTCAAGCTGAGTCTTAACTCTTTTTGCGTCAATTAAACCTACGGCAACTTGTGCACGAAGTGTATAGTCTTCATAAGCAGGAACGGCGATTGAGGCTAAAATGCCCACCACTGCAACCCCTGCATAGGCATTACCTGCAAATAACACTTCTGCTGGATTGCTTTCAAAGGTTAATTCTAAAGCAAGTTGATTCTCTGTTGAAGTGAGCTTTGCACCGAATGCACCTTCTTTGGGTAGGTTTGCTTCGCGGGCAGTCGGAAGAGTAAACATATCAACAGGCTGACCAACAACATCACCTAGATAAGCCAATACTGCTAGCTTTGCACGGTACATCGATGCGGGTATGCCTTTGTTTCGCATCGTTGCCATTAATAAAGCACCTTTTGGGTCGGTTCGTTGTTCCTTTTCAAACCATTCTGTTGCTGTTATTTGTGAGCTAGCATAATGGCGATCCATTAAAGTTTGTGGTAACGATGCCATAATTAAATAGCCATCTTCTTGTTGCCAGTAAAAGTGGCTTGGAATTGCAATGAAGCGCTCCAATAAACGATTGCTGGCTAATTTACTTTTGCTAGATGCTTTACTCATTTCTTCTAAATACGTTGCCATTGAGGGAATTGTTAAGTGGTGGTATTCCTGACCTGAAAGTGTGCGCGTTTCGTGTTTTAGCTCATACTTTTTAACCAAGCTCGCTAATAGCGTATTAAACCTTTGTGCATCTTTTAAACGTATTGCGGTATAAGTGCCTGATTCATCTGAAGCAACGTTTAAATCTTGCCCGAATAGATCAAAAATCTCTTCAAGTTCGATTCCGATTTTTTCTGAGAATGCCTTTTTGAAGTCATAATATTTTTGAGACTTATCGGCAGACATGGCAATGACGGTGGATTCGATAGAGACAAAATCACTTTTACTAGGTAACCCCAAAGTCACAATAAAGTGGGTATCACCTGCGAGTTTGAAATTGGGAGCATCTTGAATCGTTGGAATGAATCCTCGAAAGCCAGTTTTTGGCATATCCAAAATAAACTTAATATGGTTAATACCTTTGCTAGTACCCATTCCAAAAGCAATATTTTTCATGGAATTCACACCCAGCATTGCCAAAGGAGCTAGTTGTTTTTGAGCGCCTGCTGTATTGGCTAGCTGTAATAATTTCTGTGGGTTAGCCCATACAAATAAACCCTGACCACTGCTATCTATATCGCTTTCAAGCGCTTGCATTGCGTGAGCGGTATTGGGTTTTAATAGTTTAAGTGATTCTTCTAAGCTTTTATTTTGGAGTTTCATGCCACCTAAAAGAAAGAGGCGATGAGTTGCCAAATCAAGCTTAATTTGTGCCGCAAGGCGGTTTACGGTTATCTCACCCGTGCCATCAGCTTGAATAGCTTTCTTAATATCTATCTCAGGGAATTTGTCAGCTAAGGTTTTTAAGTATTGATTGAAAGATTCAATGTCTTTGAAATTTACAGCGGTTGTGAGTAACACATTAGGAAAAGGACTTTCTTTTTCCAGTACGGGAGCCAGAGCGGCAATTTCAATGGGGGATGTTGAGTGGTGTAATAATAATGCGGTTAATGGCCTAATGTCACTGGGTAACTCGGGTACAACCTCTTTTCCAAAACCTGCTTTGATTGAACTAAGCGCATCCACATAGGGTTTAGAAGATAAAGCCTTATCAAATACATTTCCGCTAGCCCCGCCTGCAAGACTCCAAGTATTTGGAATGCGTGCATAAATATAAGCAGATTCTGGTAATACATCCTTTAAGTATGATGCTTCGATGAGACTCTTAGTGCTAGGTTCTACAGTGCGAGGTGTTAAAGCTTGAAATGCATTTTTTACTTTTGGGTTTATGATTGCTTTTTCATTTTCATCCGTCTTTTGGCATGACGCTAAAAAAGATAATGAGATAAATAAAGTGACTAAGCGGAATGTTTTCATGGATGTTTCCTTAAGGGTTCTCTGATTAAGTCCAATTATTTTTAGCTTGTTAAAACTGCCGATATTTTACACGAAGTTCACTACAAGGGAGCGACCATTCCAGCTCACTTCGTGAAAAATAGCGACAGTTTTTTCTGCGCTAAATTCTAATCGACTTAATCAGAGAACCCTTAAGAGTTTTTAGGTTATTTTTAGATAATTTGCAATGCGATTGGCTGCTTCAACACATTCATCAAGCTCGGCAACTAATGCCATTCTAATACGGTTTCCTCCAGGGTTTAAGCCATCCACTTCGCGGGATAAGTAGCTTCCTGGTACGACGTTCAAGTTTTCTTGCTCAAAAATTTCACGTGTAAAAATCTCATCATCCATATCTACATCTGCCCAAAGGTAAAAACCTGCGTCGGGCTTTTGTACATTCATAATAGGAGAGAGTATTTTGAGAACAGCCTCAAACTTTTCACGATATTGATCTCGGTTGTCTAACACATGTGCTTCATCATTCCATGCGGCGATACTAGCTGCTTGCACCGGGGGCGACATGGCACAACCGTGGTAAGTGCGATAGAGCAAAAATTGTTCAAGTATATCCGCATCACCCGCTACAAACCCTGAGCGTAAACCTGGTGCATTAGAACGTTTTGATAGGCTATGAAAAACCACGCAATGCTTAAAGCTGGTATTGCCTGTTTTTGCGGAAACCTCCAATAAACCCACAGGTGGCTTGCTCTCATCAAAATAAATTTCTGAGTAACATTCGTCACTGGCGATAATAAAATCATGCTTTTCTGCAAGATCAAGTAGTTGTTTGATTTGATCTTCTTGTATCACAGCGCCTGTAGGATTTCCTGGGCTACAGAGATAAATGAGCTGGCAGTCATCCCAAGTCTCAGAACTCATTGTATTAAAATCGGGTACAAAATTATTTTCAGCCGTGCAGGGTAAATAAACAGGTTTTGCACCCGATAACAGTGCTGCACCTTCATAGATTTGATAAAACGGATTAGGCATTAATATACTGGGATTTTTTTTGCTTCTATCCACAACTGCTTGAGCAAAAGCAAACAAAGCTTCGCGTGTGCCATTGACTGGCAAAATATGTGTGGCAGGATTTATGCTGTTAGTAGGTAAGTTAAATCGTCGCGTTAACCAATCACCAATCGCAATACGTAACTCATCCCAGCCTTTGGTAACAGGGTAATTTGATAATCCTGAGAGATTATTTTTAAGCGCTTCCAAAATAATAGTAGGAGTAGGGTGCTTAGGTTCACCCATTGCCAAAGAAATCATAGGCTTATCGGCAGGGGAAATATCTTTTTTGAGAATTGCGAGTTTTTGAAAGGGATAGGGCTGTAGGTTTGCTAGATCAGGATTCATCGTGTTTTACGTATTTATTGATAATGACGGGCTATTATATTGTTTCTTAGGATGGGATGTACAACTGAATTTGATGTGTAAAAGATCATGTAAAAGTGAGGGGGTGTACTTCCCATCGATAAGCTCAGCAGAACTGTATCTAGAATATTTCTTAAGCATCTGCATTAAATTTGCATAAAAGCATCATAGAAGTTGCTTCTCCTTATCACAATATCTACAAAATACTTCCTTATTCTTTCCTTTGTTATTAATGAATCTTTAGAAGGAAGGTTAGATATGAGCGTAGTATTTGGGTTGATTGCATTACTGTTTTCATTAGCAGTTTTTGCAGGTGTGGTGTTTTTTGTTATTTTCATGGCGCGAAAAATTGGTTTATTAAAGCCCTCTGATGGAGAGGGTGTTGATGGAGAAAATAACGGTAGTGGTTTCAAAAGCTACATGCTGGATATTAAACGACTGAGTGATTCCTTGGTGTTTCGCTTTATTATGATTGCTGCTTTAGTCGGTATTATGATGATTCCACTAGGGATGGTGAGCGATGTGGTACGCGAACGTAGTAGTAGTTATCATAGTGTTTTGAATGATATTGCAGGTACTTGGGGGCATAGACAACAGCTTCAAGGGCCTGCTTTATTGATTCCCTACACTGAAAAATTTACTTCAGTAAAAGTACTGACCGATAAGGATGGTAATGAACGCAAAGTCAATAAAACGCACTATGAACAACGCACAGCGATAGTCTTGCCTGAGGCTTTAAAAATTGATGCAAACTTAGAGGGGCAAACACGCAAGCGTAGTATTTATGAATCATTGGTTTATACGGCTGACGTAAAGGTTACTGGTAGCTTCCAGCGTCCTGACATTGCGAGTCTATCGAATCATATTGATAAGATTCATTGGGATCGTGCTTGGTTTTCTTTAGGGATTTCAGACACGCAAGCGATTAATAAAGTGTCACGATTATCTTGGACAGATTTCAAGCAAGTAGATTTTGAACCTGGTACAAAAATCACAAAAACATTTGCTAATGGTTTCCATGCGCCCTTGGATCTAACTGAGAGCCTTACGGGAAATAGTTTGACGGCGAAGAAAAGCAACTATCCATTTTCTTTAACGATTAACGCTAACGGTAGCCAAGGTTTCTACTTTAGCCCATTTGGTAAAACAACCGATGTGACCGTGACTTCAGATTGGCCGCACCCTAGTTTTCAAGGCAATGTGTTACCTGATGATCATAACGTAACAGATGAAGGTTTTAAGGCGCAATGGTCCGTGCCACACTTGGCAAGAAACTACCCACAGCTTTGGACCTTAGAAACCCAAAAATTCAATGTGAATGAGTTTAGCGCAGGTGTGAAGTTGTTTGAATCAGTATCGTTGTATTCAAAAATCACTCGTGCAATAAAATACGGCGCGCTCTTTTTTATCCTAACGTACATCACATTCTTACTGTTTGAATTGGGCATCGGTCGTCGATTACACGTAGTGCAATACGGAATGATTGGTTTAGCGCTTTCGATGTTTTATCTCACACTATTATCAATGGCAGAACATGCAGGCTTCTTTAATGCTTATATTTCAGCCGCCGCGATTATCATTATTATGATCAGCCTCTACGCCTTTGCCGCGATACGCAGTTTAGGTAAAACAACGCTTATTAGTGCTTTGCTGGTGGGCTTGTATACTATGTTGTATTCGATGCTGAATTTGGAAGATTATGCATTGCTAGCGGGTACAGCGTTGCTGTTAGTGATATTGGCAGTGATGATGTATTTAACGCGTAATATTGGTCGCAAGAAGTTAGAAGCTTAGAGGGTTTTGTCCACAAAAGGCACGAAAAAACACAAAATTTAATCGTGTTTTTTGTGGATTATTATAAGGTTACATCGTATATGTTCTCAAATATTATAGTTTTACTTATTTTGATAGTAATCATATTTGGGCAAAATAGAACCAAGGTTTTTCTTCCTCTTCTTAACAAAAATATAAATAGGGGTATGTTTTTTATTTTTTTACAATGCCTATATTCTTAAACATTACAATAATAATTTTATACAAGCTACTTGCTTGGGGTTATAAAAAACATAAAGGCTAGATTAGTCATATCATGTAAAAGTGGGGGGGTGTGCTTTATATAATTATTATCAAACTTCCAACGGAGATATTCTATTCACCGTTCTCCATTAAGATCACAGCATTGTTTTTCTTTTAAAGGTAAGCCCATCCATTTTAATAATTTAGGACTTCTTGAGAATTGTCAAATACAGAATATCACAATATGCTAATGTACTAATAACCTCTCTGCAAGGGAATTATAATGACAACGCTACATGATGCTGAAGTTAAGCTCATTGAAGAAGGAAATGAGGAAGCTGTAAAAACACTTGAAACCTTTGAGGCACGTTGGCGCTATGCGCATATAAGTAGTTTGACAGATGAAGTAACTGCGATGTCTCACTCTACATCGTCAATGGCAACTAGCACACATAATATGGGGCAAAGCACATGGGAGTTGAATAGAAGTTTCTCCAAGCCCCTGTGTGCTATGAATAAGATGATACCGTGGAATATTGACACACCTGCTCCTACGTTGTACCGCTCGTATTAACCAGTTTTGCTTTTTAATAGGCACATAAGTTGGTGATTTTAATCCTCCTTGCACCAACTTATTTTTTTATTTCTCTTTTAGGGGGTAATCCTTAGAAAAGGTATCACAATCAATCGTTGTAGATACAAAAAAACCTGCCGTGTAAGCAGGTTTTTTTATGATTTATGGGCTACTTAGTTAATCATGTAGCTTTGTATAAAATACTAGCAGTCGTTAAAAAGCTAACGAGCTATCATGTAAAAGTGGGGGGGGTGTGCATCATATTATTCCCAAACTTACTTCCCTGCAGAAAAGAACTGGGTGCCTCTTAAATCTGCCAAGATATTTGCCGCTTCATTTAAGAATACATCGACAGGTTTCTTCTTATTGAAAATATCATCGTTGATTTTTTCTTGTGCATCACGTAGTTCTTTAATGGTTTTGTAAGAAGGCTTACCACTGGCAGCTTGCAGTTGGTTTTCAAATGCTAGTAGTTTTTTATTAAATAACTCACGTTTGGCTTTACGCTTGGCTAGGTTAAGCGAAGCTACTTTCTCATTGCCAGCTTCTACCAATAGTTTCAAGCGGTTCACCGTTGATACAAACTTAGGTGTTTTTGCAATGCGTGCAAGTGACTTTGCTTTTGCTTTTACTAATG
Source organism: Lepetodrilus galriftensis (assembly GCA_032361785.1). Taxonomy (NCBI): domain Eukaryota; kingdom Metazoa; phylum Mollusca; class Gastropoda; order Lepetellida; family Lepetodrilidae; genus Lepetodrilus; species Lepetodrilus galriftensis. The sequence continues at coordinate 7,317 of JAUTBZ010151447.1, forward strand.
CACCCGTTGAAAATGCTTTGCTAAAATTAATATGTTTTGCCATATCGATTTTACGCCAAGGAAGCGCATTTTTGTACGAGCGTTCACCAAACTCTTCTTCTAGCTTAGGCAAATTCCATGAAATATCAGGAACAACGCCTTTGTGTTGTGTGCTGTCGCCATTAACTCTAAAAAACTGTGCGCTAGTAACTTTCAGCTCACCAAAAGGCTTATCAAATTGCTTGCGAGCGTAAGATGCAAGCGGTAAAACCGTTTGAACCGTACCTTTGCCGAAGGTGGTTTCGCCAATAATAAGACCACGTTTATAATCTTGAATGGCGCCAGCAAAAATCTCTGAGGCCGAGGCGCTACCTTTATCAATCATTACCGCCATTGGGCCGTTGTAGATCACGCCTGAGTTATTGTCGCGCAATATATCAGTGCGACCTGTCGTATCGTTGATTTGAACCACAGGGCCTTTGTCGATAAATAAACCAGTGAGTGAAACCACTTCGCTTAAAGAGCCGCCGCCATTGCCTCGTAGATCAATGATTAGCTCGTTGATGCCTTCTTTATTTAATTCGATAAGGAGCTTTCTAACATCGCGCGTTGTGCCAGCATATTCAGCATCGCCACGATTACGTGCTTTAAAGTCGATATAAAAAGAGGGGAGTTTAATCACGCCTACTTTTACGTTTCCATTGGGGCGTTTAATATCAATAATACGTTTGCTTGCCGCCTGATGTTCTAGCTTGATTTTATCTCTTACGATATTGACGAACTCAGGCTTGCCGCCCAAACCTGTTTCATGTGGGAGAATCGAAAGCACAACCTTGCTGCCTTTTTTACCACGAATAATATTGACCACATCGGTTAAGCGCCAGCCGATAATATCTTTAACGGCATCTTTAGAACCTTGCCCCACTCCAACAATAATATCGCCAGCAGAAACCATGCCAGTCAAATCAGCAGGCCCACCAGGGACAACGCTGATGATTTTAGTATTTTCATCATCGGTTCTTAAAACCGCGCCAATACCGCTGAGAGACAAGCTCATATTAATATCAAATTGTTCGGATGATCTGGGTGAAAGGTATGATGTATGAGGCTCGATAGCACCCGCATAGGCATTGGCAATGCTTTGGAACAGCTCATTGCTTTTAATTTGAGCAGTACGTTTTGCAATGCTCAAATAACGCTTTTTCAAGCTCTTTATGGTTTCATCGGGCTTTTTATCAGACAGTAATTGATTGATGTAATCATTTTTAATACGTTTTTCCCACAACACATCCAATGCTTTGGTATCACTTGCCCAAGCGGCATCTTTTCTGTCTAGCGCGTAGCTTTGATCTTTTTTGAAATCAAACGGCTGATCAATACGCTTTACTGCATAGATAGAACGCTCTTTCACACGTTTTTGATAGGTTTTAAAGAGTTCAACCGCAAAAGTGGTATCGCCAGCTTCAATATCATCGTCAAACTTTTTACTGTGTTTGTTGAACTCATTGATGTCGGATTGCGTAAAGTAAACTTTGCTTGGGTCTAATTGTTTGATGTATTGCTTTAATATTTTTTCTGAAAAGGCATCATCAAGTGCAAATTTTTTGTAATGAAAGCGCTTCAACATGCTGTTAATCACTTTCAACTCATATGAATGACGAGGTGTGAGCTTTTCAATTGTAATCGCTTGTGGCGCGGTTTTTTGTTGTTGTGCTGCAGTCTTGGCATTGCTAGTAGTTGCAAGTGGTGCTTCTTTTGCATTAGCTTCTTGGATGAAGTTATTACCACCATCGCTAGCAGTGGGTGGTTTACCTAGGCAGCCCGAGAGCAATACTATTGCGCCAAGTGCTGATAACGTTGAAATAGGGTGAATACTTAAAAATTTATGCATGGTTTTTATCTGTGTCATTTGTTTCATGGGTACTATGGTAAGAAAAAACGTACTGGACTATAACATTGGGTCAAAAAAAAGACTATCAATGAGGGTATCAATCTATGTTAAAAGTAAGGTTACCGAGCACACCCCCCCACTTTTACATGATGTTTATTCATTCTATTCAAACAGAATGATTTTTCTGGCGTTTATTTGCAGTCCCTGCGCGTAGTATTTTCTTCTTATTTAATAGTAACTTGAGCGAACCTTTTTGCTTAGATTGTAAAAAGTCTTTTTCTAGGCTGTCCTGCACAATTTCTTCTGTTATCTCAAACTCAGTGATTAATACGTCATAAATTAACTTATAGAGGCGTGGGAGTGAAATTTTCCATGTGCTGCCTTCTTTTTCATATAACGCCTCTGTGAGCTTCATAAATTGTGCAAAAGCAGAATCGCCCTGCGTTAAAATTAGTGGGAGCGTATTTGGGAAGCGACCAGAATTTGCAATCATATCCCAATAACGAGCAAAACGATTGACAGCTTGCATTGTTTTGAAGTCAATATCTCTGGTTTTTAAAATAGTGTAGGGCGGCGTATTACTGTAATGCATTTGGTATTTATCGGTGTGGCGATTGATTGGCGCACCACGTAAACGCTTTAAAATACCGAGTTGTATTTCTTGTGGATTCAGCTCAACTAATTGATCAAAACTTTTGGCAAAGTTTTCAAGGGTATCACTGGGCAATCCAAAAATTAAATCAGCATGGATGTGTGCGCCTGTATGTTCGCGTAGCCAGCGTAAGTTTTCGCAGGTTTTATCGTTATCTTGCTTACGGCTGATCAGTGTTTGAATTTCAGGGTCAAAGGTTTGCACGCCAATTTCAAACTGCAAAGAACTTTTTGGGAAACGTACCAAGGCTTCTTTAAGCTTTTCAGGTAAGTTATCGGGGATGACTTCAAAATGCAGGTACAAGTCATCCGTCATGCGCGCTAAAAAGAATTCTAAAATCGCAACGCTGGTGCTAACTTTAAGGTTAAAGGTACGATCTATAAACTTAAAATTACGTGCACCATGCTGGATGAGTTTATCCATCTCAATTAAAAAAGCATCCAACTCAAATGGTTTGGAGGTTTTATCCAATGCCGACAAACAAAATTCACACTTAAACGGACAACCACGGGAAGCCTCAACATAAATCAGCCGATTACGAATATCTTCATCGTTGTAAAACTCGTAAGGAAGTTTGAGTTGTTCCAGTGGAACACTCTCACCATTGATAACTTTATTTAGTGGTTTTCGCCCAGCGAGTATTTCATCGCATAAAAACTTAAAACTGATCTCGCCTGCGCCCATGACGACAAAATCAGCATGATCAACCACGTCAGGTTTATCGGGCAAGTGACTGACTTCTGGACCACCTAAAACAATAATGATTTCGGGCGCAATTTGTTTGAGTAGCTCAACCGTTTGTGAAATTTCTGTAATATTCCAAATATAAACGCTAAAACCGATAATCTTGGGCTGAGCTTCAAGCAGCTTCTCAGCAATATCAATCGGGCGCTCATGGATGGTAAATTCTTTAATCAACGCCTGTGATTGCACCCCCCCTAAATTAGCATAGATATAACGCAAGCCAAATGCACAGTGAATGTAGCGAGAGTTTAAGGTGGAGAGGATGATATTGGTTTGGGTGTTTGGCAAGGTTGCGTGCGTCAGTTTTGGATAACCGTATAATACCGTGTAAAAGAGGAGGGGGAATTAACAGAGATTTTTAAAATATATATCTCATTCCAATCAATAAACTTTGACCGAAATCATGTTCAATATTGCTCGTATTATTAAGAATTTCCATATTGTGATCATATTTAATATATTGGTACTTCATAAAAACAGAATAATTTTTTGATACTTCTTTCTCAATACCAGCTTGTAAGCCATATATAAAACTACTTGATGTTAAGTCCTCATTTAAAAACATAGGATGAGGTCTTTTTGACCAGTCTAGTTGGCTATATCCCACTAATGCACCAATAAAAGGCTGAGCTTTTTTTGTCGAAAATTGGTAATTAATACTTCCGTAAATATTATCTATGTCAGCAATATCAAATGAGTTTCTTTGTACAGCAACCGTGCTGAATATTCTTTTGCTATGCTTAAAACCAACACCAAACTCTAAAACTTTTCCTGAGTCATCAATAGCTCCATCAGTTAAGGTTGTATTGGGTGCAAGGGAGGTATTTACATCCACTTTATTAATGCCACCCGCAACAAAAACAGAGAGCTTACTTTTATCAATACCTGCAAATAGATTTAACCCGCCACCTGCATGGCAACTCAAAGTTGAAATAGTCAATATCCCTGCATACAGTAGTTTTAATTTCATGGTTTTGCTCTCATTTATGATCATTCAATAATACTATATTCTTAGTGTTATGTTTTACATCTAGTAAGTAAAACATAACACTTCATCATAACTGAACCTTATATCAAGACAAACAAGATTGACAGTATGGCTTATAGAGTGTTATGTATAGCAAATATTAAAAGTATCTATTATGAGATTAAGTATGCACAAGTTTTGTTTTTCTGCCAAGCCCCTAATAATCACTCTTTTTCTACCAATATTAATCACAATGTTTTTAACAGCATGTGGTGGTAATGAGGCTTATATAGATAGAGGATATGCGCCAGTAGCCAATGCGGGTGAAGATCAAAATATAATCGCTGGCGCAACAGTGATGCTTGATGGTAGCAAATCTACAGATGATGATGGTGATGCACTTTCATATAGCTGGATACTATTAGAAAAACCACAAGGAAGCACGTCTACTCTAAATAATTCTGACAATGTAGAGGTAAGCTTCACGCCAGATATTGAAGGAGAATATGTTTTTCAGCTCATCGTAAATGACGGTACTGTTGATAGCCCACTTGATACAGTTAAGATTATTGTAACAAGTATCCCTTCTAGTCAAACCTGTACGCCAAATACAACAGAATCAAGAGATTGTAGTATTGATAATGGCTCAGGATCACAAGCAAGAACTTGTGCTACAGATGGCTTATCATGGGGTGATTATGAAAACTGTGCAGTGAGTAGTTGTAACACTGGCTACCATGAAGAAGGCAATAGCTGTGTTGTCAATCCACCTGCTCAAATATGTACGCCAAACACTACAGAATCACAGAGTTGTTCTATTGATAATGGCTCAGGGTCACAGACAAGAAGCTGTGTAGCTGATGGACTTTCATGGAATAATTATGAAAGCTGTGCCGTAACGAGCTGTAATAGTGGCTACCACCAGGAAGATAATGCCTGCGTGGTAGATGCGCCTACTCAAGTCTGCACACCAAATGCAACAGAAGAACGAGACTGTGCTATTGATAATGGCTTAGGCTCGCAAACAAGAGCTTGTGCTACAGATGGTTTAGCATGGGGTAACTTTGAAAGTTGTGGAGTAAGCAGTTGTAACACTGGCTACCACAAAGAAGGAAATACTTGTGTAATTGATGCGCCTACACAAGTTTGTACGCCAAATGCAACAGAAGCACGAGACTGTGCTATTGATAATGGCTTAGGTTCACAAACAAGAGCTTGTGCTGCAGATGGTTTAGCATGGGGTGATTATGAAAACTGTGCCGTGAGTAGTTGTAACACTGACTATCACAAAGTAGATAATATTTGTGTTGCAGATACTCCAAACAATATTCCGCCAACAGTAAATGCGGGAAGTGATGAAACAATTAATGAAGGAGAGTTAGCCTCATTGTTAGCGACTGCATCAGATGATGGAGTGATTATAAAAGTTGAATGGTTTAATAAAGATGACGTTTTGCTTGGGAGTGAGCTCGGGTTAGCCTTAACAAATTTAGTATTAGGAGATCATACCTTAACAGTCAAAGTAACAGATGATGAAGGCCTGACTGCGACAGATGAAGTTAAAATTACTATAAAAGAAGACGATACTATTCTTGGTTCACTATCAGGAAAAATTGTAGATCAAAAAGGTGTGTTAATTATCAATGCTAAGGTGACATTAGCAACAGGGCAATCAGCCATTTCGAATGGTAGTGGAGACTACTTGTTAAATAATATAAAACCAATCGAAAGGACAACAGTGACAGCTTCAAGGAATGAGCTATTGCAAAATTCTGAGATTGTTAGAATAGAGTCTGGAAAAGAAACTGTACAAAATATAATACTCTCGCGTCCAAAAAGTGTAAGTATTTTTGATGCGAGAAAAGGTAAAACAGTAGTAACTGATGGATTGGTAGTGAAGCTTCCAAAGGGTGATTATACTAATAAAAATGGTAAGAATACTGATGGAGATGCCACACTCTCTGCATCGTATTTCCCCATCACAACAGAAGAAGGTATCAATGAATTTCCAGGGGATACTCTTGCAGAGAATGATGCTGGAGAGATTGGAAATTTAACTTCTATTGGTTTTATTAAGCTCGAACTAAAAGATGATTCTGGCAATGATATTGAATTACCGGAAGGGGAGAAAATTGAACTTAGTATTCCAGCAGATGATAACTTGGATAAACCTGCAACTATTCCTCTTTGGTATTTTGATGATGATAAAGGTTTATGGGTGGAAGATGGGGTGGCTACATACGACCCAGTTACAGATAGTTATAGAACGGCGGTAGATATAGTCGCTACATTTAACCTTGATCATTATGATCCTACAATTATTGGATCACTAGAGGTTTGTGTAGAAGATAGAAAAGGTAATAAAGTTGAAGCCTCTGTAGCCATTGAACCATCTGATAAGTCTTGGAGAAGAATTTCAAAAACTAGTATTGATGGATTATTAAGACTAAGTCCTATTATCGCAGAGAATAATTTCAACTTATTTGCTATCACAAAAAGTGGGCAAGTAGGTGGGTTTGCTAGTAACCCAGTTTACCTAACTGCTGGAAATAATAAGCCTAATGAATGCATAATTATTGAAGGGGAAAGTAAAACAGAAAGTTATCATGTATCTGGCACTATTGTTGATAGTGATGGCAAGGTTAAACCTAATGCAAAAATTGTAGTATATGGGATAGTTGGAGGGCAAGGTGTTGGCTCTCCAAGCCTCGTTGGTTTATCAAAAACATTTAGAAGTGATTCAGAGGGTGATTTTAATATAGATTTTGCAAAAGAACACTCTGTAGCATTGGAATTAGCTCTTTTTGAAAGTAAAGAACTTATAATAAAAGTGATTTCAGAAGAAAGTTACAACTTAAAAGGGCAGAAAGAGTTTACCTTATCTAGGGATACAAACAATCTCAGTATCGGAGATATTGTAATACAGCCGAATAAACCTCCTGTTGCAAATGCTGGACTTGATCAAGTAGTTTATATCGATGAGGTAGTGACATTAGATGGGGCTAAAAGTTACGATCGCACGGGTTCATTAATTACAAGTGGATACACTTTTGAATGGAGAGAAGGTGATAAAGTAGTGGGTACATCACAAAAAATAGTTTCAAGAGGGTTAACGCTTGGGGAGCACATTATAGTGCTTACTATAACGGATGAATTTGGTCTTAAATCAAGTGATGAAGTTCTTATAAGAGTCCTTAGTAAAGAACAAAAAATATTTGCTAATGCAGGGAGGGATAGAGAAATATATCGTGGAGGTGAGTCACAGTTAAGTGCATATGGAAGTCGTTCTGTGGGAGGAACAATCCGTTATAGGTGGACAGAAAATGAAGAACTACTGAGTGAGAGTCGTGATTTCAATTACAAGAGTAATATCATTGGTGAGCATAAAATTAAGCTCACAGTTACTAATGAGAATGGGTTGGAGGACTCAGATGAATTAACTGTAATGGTAACTGAACCGTACCTGATTGTTAATATGCGAAAAGAGCAAGTTATTCACTTGGGAGAAAGTGTATTAATAGGGGCAGATGTATTGTTTAACCACATTACATATTTAAGTACACATACTTTTAAATGGACAGAAGGTGATATAGAGCTCCATTTAAGTACTTCTAGTTGGAATCAAAGCCCAGCTAGTGGATTTTCCTATAAAGCGACCAAGTTAGGTGTTCATACAATAAAGCTTATGGTTACGAATGAACAAGGTGTCATATATGAAGGCACACAGAAAATAACGGTCCTACCTAGCAAATTACTTATCCCCACTTTTGTTAATGCTGGGGTTGATAGAACTGTTACTCTGGGAGAAGACGTCTATCTTGGTGTTTCAGGGGAGTTTCAATCCTCATTAATATATTTATACAAGTGGTTTGAAGGTGATACCTTGCTTAGTGAGGAGAAATCTTTTCAACATATTGGGTTAGAAGCTGGTAGTCATACTTTCAAAGTTATAGTTACCGATAATAAGGGCGTATCAGATACCGATGAAGTAACCGTCTTAGTGAAAGCACCAAACGATAAAGAAAAAGATACTGTTGTGGCAAATGCAGGAGTTGATAAGACTATTTATTTAAATGATGAGCTATACATTGAGGGTAATCATTTTTCAACTTCAAATTTCAAACCTAGTGGATACAGTTTTTTTGATTATAGCTGGTCTGAAGGTGGAGCAAGCATCAACAGTAGATTCTTTAATGATAAAGGCTTTGTTTATGAGGCAAAAGATCTGGGTGTTCATACGATAAAGCTTGAGGTTAGTGATAGTTTTGGGAATGGGGTGAACGTAAAAGATGTTGATGAAGTAATTATTACAGTTATTAAAAAACCAGAAAGTGGATCTGCATTCAATTTAGGTCCTGATCAAGTAATGTATGTAGGGAGTAATACTCTATTCAGAACAGATGATGTGTCATATAAAAGTAGCCTGAGGTGGGAGGTAGATGGGGTAGAGGAGAGTACAAATAGCATGTTTAGGTATACTCCTCAAACAACAGGTGAGCATAAGATTAAAATAACAATTATTGATGAAGATGGAACAATATCAACAGATGAGGTAATTATAACAGCGATTGATCCACCAGATGTTTTTTTGACGGCTTATGCTGGTAAAGACATGGGTATTTTTCTTGGCTCATCAATAGCACTTCATGGTAGCTACCTTTCATCAAAGGAACTGTATGGTACATCAATAACCAATCGCTCGACTAAATGGACAGAGGATGGAAAAGGGCTTGAATTGTATGTCGGCTATGGTGGAGTACGTTATTACAAACCAACAGAGTTAGGACTCCACACGCTTCAATACGAAGTCACTATTGATGGAGAAACCAGTACAGATGAAGTCATTATTTCAGTGACTTCTGGAAAAGAATATATAGTGGCTGACGCGGGGCCAGATAGAGTCGTATATTTGGGTACAAAACTAAATGGTGCACGTTGTATTGATTGCATCAAAGGTAGTGCATACTCATCTCGAGGAATTACAAGTAAACAATGGAAAGAAGGTAAAAATGTACTAAGCAACTTTTGGTATGTGAATGAATATGAGGCAACCACACTAGGCAAACATACCCTTACATATACTGTAGAAAGTGCCGCAGGAATTGCAACAGATGAAGTGGAAATTACAGTTATACCTGATAATAGAAACTATATACTCAATGTAAATGCAGGTATAGACAGGGAAGTGACTATAGAAAAGTTTGTAGATCTTCGAACGACAGGGAGTTATAACTACCCTTACAGTGTCCTAACTTATGAATGGAAAGAAGGCGATACTATTTTAAGTACAAACGGTTACTATCGGTACCAAGCAAAAACATTAGGTTTGCATACACTTAAATTAACAATTACCAATGCTAATGGAGCTACCGCGACTGATGAAGTAAATATTATGGTAAAAGAACCATATATTGGTGAGATTTTTGCAGATGCGGGTCTTGACCAAACAATTTATCAAGGAACAAAAGCTAGTTTAAATACTGGTAATAGTTATGCAAGGAACTCTAATGACTTTGTTTCTTTAAGTGCAGAATGGACTGAAGGTACAAAGCTATTAAGTCAAACTGGTCGCTTTATGTATGAAGGGCTAGATATTGGTACACATACACTAAAGCTAACAGTTAAAGATACAACAGGGAAATTAGTAGCGACGGACGAGGTGACTATTACCGTTATTGATAATGGATTGGTTGATTTAACAAAGCCTGTTATTACGATTATTGGTGATAGTCATGTAACAGTTAAGCGCGGGAGTAACTACATAGATCAGGGTGCAACGGCATTGGATGATCGAGATGGTGTTATTACGACAAATATAATAACAATAAATGGGATATTTACCACTGCTAGAGTTGGTACTTATGGTGTTCAGTATCGTGTAACAGATAGAGCAGGAAATAGTGTATCAATAATAAGAACGGTTGAAATTATTACAGATGGAGCAGACACTACCCCGCCTGTGATCACAGTTTTAGGTGATAATCCTGCTACTATTTTTCAAAGTAGCCCTAATCGTGATTACGGAGGATACATTGGTGCTGGACTCTCTATTATTGATAACTATGATGGTGAAATTGGTTATACTTATAATAGTAATATTGATAAATATAAAATAGGTACCTATCAAATAGTTTATACCGCAAAAGACAAAGCAGGGAATACCAGTACAGTGACTAGAACGGTTAATGTTATTGCAGACCCGAATATCATCATTGACACCACTCTTCCTGTAATCACCCTCAAAGGTAATCAAACCGTTAGTTTGGTTGAAGGTAGTGTTTACACTGATGCAGGTGCAACGGCTATTGATGAGACTGATGGTGACATAACTGCGAGCATTTTAGTAGATAACCCTGTTGATACCAATGTCGTTAAAGACTACACCGTGATGTATACGGTAAAAGACAAAGCTGGAAATGAGGCGAGCTTAACAAGGACTGTGAAGGTGAATAAAAAGCCTGATGAACCTGATACTTTGCCGCTTATTCTCGTCAAATCTCTGGAATGGCTAGAAACTCAAAAGCAAGCTGATGGTGCTTATAGTAATAGTGCACAGATTGTTATGAACTGGCAATCAACCTCTGAGGTTCTGCGGGCTTATCATAAGGTCGGTGAAACCTCTGCGGCGGGTATTGTGCTAGCAAAAACGTTTATGAATGCAGAAGACAGTAAAAAGGTGGAAGCACTTGCTCGAAAAATCATTCTAGGGCTTGAGGCTGGGGATAATGTATCAACCAGTGTGGCAGAGCTAATCAAGTTACAGAATATTGATTCTGGCTTTGGTGATCAAATGCATTATCACAGCCGCGTAACCGATACTGCTTTTGCGCTCAAAGCTTTGGGCATGGCAAAAATAACGGATACTTCCATTGCCAGTAAAGCGATTAACTACCTCAAAACACAGCAATCTGCTGAAGGTGGTTACTCGCACTCGAGTAAAAACAATGACTCGATTTACGAAACAGCATTAGTCTTATTGGCTTTGGATGAGTTTAAAGGCACGTTTAACCTAACAGATATTATCGGCTCGACTACCCAATACCTAATGGATAATCAAGCAGCAGGTGGCGCATGGGATAGCCATTGGGAAAGTGCGCTTGCTTTATTAGCGATAGAACCAACCGCTGATAATAAAGTAGCTTATCAAGCTGCCGCTGACAAGCTCAAAGCGGCGCAACTTACCAATGGCTCTTGGTCTAATGAGGTTTATACCACCGCATTAGCCATACGTGCAATTTATAAAGCAGAGAACCTTGATTAGCCTTTAATACATAATATTAAAAGCACACCCCCCTAGTTTTACATGATGTATTAGTTAGGGGCGAAAGAAATTTTTAAATTTGGAATAACCATGAAGCCAACAGTAACAAGCACAACAGCAAACCCATTGATAACCACATTAAAAAATGCAAAATTACTCATGCGTAGCATTGCGGTTATGGTTGTCTTTTTTCATACCTTTTTAATTTTATCGCCAGCAGCGGCGGCGATGCGGGATGAAATTGATAAAGAAGATTATTCCACCAGAGGCATCGAAACTGAGCTATCGACAAGCTATATCGAAGCGATAGAAAACCTAGCGCTACTCAAGCAATTACGTCTTGAAGATAAAGATACCGATGTGGTTATGGGTGAGCTTAAAGCGCTAAAGGTAAAGCTGGAAGACTTGAATGCACAAGTTACCGAAAACTTCATCCTTCAAGATAGCGCGCTAGCAGAAACGCAATTCCCAGAATCAAAACTAAAACAGCAAAGCCAATTGACGGCGCATTATAAAACCAAAAATAAAGCCTTTATGGCATTGTTAGACAAAGAAACCAAAACAGGTTTTGTAGCCGATGCGATGCGTGGCATTCATAACTTAATCGACGATGATAAAGTAATACCCAATAAGCCATTGCAAGGCAATTCGGCCACCCGTGTTAGCGATGGGAAGTACGTATTCAAAACCAGTGATTTTAAACGTAGCCAACAAGCATTTGACCCAAACAATATGGGCACACAATCCCTACAAGCGGATGAAAACAATAAACCCAAAACTACCCATCAACAATTTATTAATAGCGGTTTACGCAATAGCCCGCTAGTGACACTCAGTGCCTTAGGTGATTTTAAATACGATGGGCTTGAAGGCGCGAGTGACCCGCTGTATTTAGCAGAAAGTGACGAGGTACAACTAACACAATCGATTAAAGACAAAGCCGCCGAGCTAGAATACGATACCGTAAAAATCTACCACTGGGTACGTAATAATATCGAATGGCTACCCAGTTGGGGTGGCATACAAGATGCCGAGCTAACCCTAGAAGCCAAACGCGGTAATGCGATGGATATTGCCAGCTTAACCATCTCGCTATTACGTGCCTCACAAATCCCCGCCCGATATGTGCATGGCACGATTGATGTTCCGCCAGAAGATTTTAAAAACTGGGCAGGGGGGTTTACTACCAAAGAAGCCGCAGGTGATTATGCCTCCAGTGGCGGGATTCCTTTAACCTTGCAAACCACTAACTACGCTGATGGAAAATCCATTCAAACCATGCGCCTAGAACACGTTTGGGTAGAAGCTGCTACCGACTTTCAACCTTCGCGTGGAGCTGTTAATTATGATGCGGACACATGGGTACAGTTAGACCCAAGCTTCAAACAATACGAATACCAAGAAGGCTTGGATGTGGTTGCCATATCAGGTTTAGATATGGATAAGCTAGCACAAGATTTTGTAGATTCAGGCACAGTCAATGAAGCCGAGGGCTGGGCAACAGGCTTTGATCCTAGCATTCTACAAGCCGCACAAACCCAAGCACAAGAAAAGTTAGAAGCACATATCGCAACGCTCGATAACCCAACCGTGGGTGATGTGATTGGTGGTAAGAAAACCATCATCAAAGAATACCCTGCGTTACCGTCATCACTGCCTAACCGCATTGTGATTGTGGGTACACGCTATGATAAATTACCCAGTGCGTTACAGCAAAAAATTGAATTTGCCTTGGGTGCAGATTTTATAGGCGAGATGATCGACCCGATTACTTTCCCCTTTGCCAAGCTTAATAATGAAAAAGTAAACCTAAGTTTTAAACCTACCACACAAGCCGATGAAGATGCACTGGCGGCATTAATCCCCGATGGGATTACGGATGTGAATGAATTGCCTACGAGCATTCCTAATTCTATCCGTGTAATTCCTGAACTAAAAATCAATGGAGTAGTGGTTAAAACAGGCACAAGCTTAGGGCTAGGAGAAGAGGTTTCTTTTGTGACAGGGATTCGTTTTGCGGGCAGGGGTTATGTACGAACGCCTCGAACGTATAAAGTGATTGCTGGCTCGTTTTTAAATGTGAATGTGTTTGCAGGGAGTGTGTCGCGAGTAAAAATGGAAAAACTTTATACTAAACTTGAAGAAACAAAAAATGTACTAGCATCAGGTGATGAATTAAAAATATCAGCTTTAACAAAAGATGAGGTTCTTGGAGATATGTTCTATGCTGGTAGTTTGGGCTACTACTCTCAATTGATAACTCTTGCTCATATAAAAGCTAAGTATACAAACAACTTTTTCCAGTTAGCTGTGGGATATGGAACTATTGGCTATGAGCCTAGAGTTAATTCTTTTTTTGGGCAACCAAGAGGAATAAGAAATGGAGGTATTGCCTTTGATATTCCAATGATACAAGTTGTGGCTAATTCTGATGGTAATTTAGATTTGGTAAAACAATTTGCAATGAGTGTTGGGGTAGAAAGTTCAACTCTTGAGCATGTTATTCCTGAACAAATGTTTGCACCAGTTGATCCAACTGAGCCCCGACTTGATGGTATTTCAGCTGTTAAAGCATTACAAAAAGCAGGATTAGAAGGACAAAAAATTTATCTAATAACTAAAGATAATAGGAGTCAAATTTTGCCATTAATTAACTTTGATGCGGAAACAAGAAATGAGGTTACAAGGGCTTTGAATGCAGGAAAGCACGTAACAGCACATCCAAATAAAGTATCTGTTCCTGGTGGCTGGTCTGGTTTTGGGTATATTATTACTGACCCTGTGGTTGGGGATGGAGTTTATAAGATTAGTGGAGGCGCAAATGGTTCTGATGTTAATTTAGGCGATCTTACTGGTATATTTACTACAATGGGGGCGGCTGATGATATGCGAGGTTTTGCTAATTTATCGAGATTATCGTCACTATTTTCTGGCATTATGTCCTTTTTTACTTTAAGTGATAAAGGGTGTGGTACATTTACTTCAGTAATAGGTGGCATAATATCGACTGCATTAAACTGGTTTGGCAGTAGTGCAATAGCTGCTATAGGTTTTTCTTCAATGATTCCTCTTCTGCAAATAATTTTTTGGGTTGTGTTATTAAGCGTTATATTAATACTACTAACCATGTTGATAAATGATCTTATAGGATTAACATGTTCTGTTATGATTAAAATCAAACGACTGAAGAAACTGATCCCCAGTAATAGTGAGGCTAGGGTTTTTGTATGAGGCTCTCACCGTTTTTCCAGAAATTAATATATTTTGAAGAGGTTAGACCTAAAAAATTTAATTTACTACAATTTATTTTTGAAGCTATATTGTTTTTAGCACTTGTTTTGAAATTATTTAATGGCTTTTCTCCTAGTTGTACGATTGATACAAATAATTTTAGTTACACGCTTTATGCTATATTGGGGATAATACTTTCCATTCATCTTGCCTATTATCAGGCAACAAACATTACTTGGGATATAAGAGGAAATCATATTCACCCTCTTGCTGGACCTTGGCAAATACTCACATATTCTATTTCTTTTCTACTGCCAGGTGCTTTTCTTGGTTGCTAGCCATGTAGCGCGTAGTTGGGCTATGCAAAGAAAAGGGGTCAGTACCCTTTAAGGTTATTTTGTGTTAGCATTTACTAATGCCAAGGAAACCACGTTTCTTTTTACCTGATGTCCCTGTCCATATGATTATTCGAGGGAATAATCGTCAGGCAGTGTTTGCGGAGGATGACGATTACTTTGCTTATAGAAGTTGGTTAAGAGAGGCAAGTGAGCAGTATGATTGTAAAATTCATGCTTATGTGATGATGACAAATCATGTACATATACTATTGAGCGCGGAAGAACCAACAAATATTTCAAAGTTGTCTCAAGCAATTGGTAGGAAGTATGTACCATACTTTAATAATAAATATGGCAAGAGTGGGACGCTCTGGGAGGGGCGCTTCAAGGCGAGTAGTATTGATAGTGAGTTTTATTTAATGGCTTGTTATCGTTACATAGAATTAAATCCCGTTAGGGCTGGAATGGTTGAAAAAAGTGAAAGTTATCCTTGGTCGAGTTACCATGCTAATGCTTTGGGTAAAAAAGATTCACTTGTTACGCCACACTCTGTGTACTTACGCTTAGGTGGAACAAAAGGACAAAGGCAAATAGTATATAAAGATTTATTTAAAGAACCGTTGAGTGAAAACCTGATTACAGAGATTCAGCAAACAACTCAGACAGGAACACCACTGGGCAGTGAAAAGTTTAGAAAACAGATAGAAGAGTTACTAGGAGTAAAAACAGGATATGCGAAACGTGGTCGTCCTAAATCTAATTAAGGGTACTGACCCCTTTCTGTTCAGAACAATATTACATTTTGTATGAGAGCAAAATCCAATCAAGACTTACTCGTAAAAGCCTTTGTGAAATCGGGCAAAAGGGAAGCTATTGTTACTTTTAAACCAAACAAACCTTCCATTAAAACCTGCAAAGAAAAAGGACTCTCAAGCAAGCCTATTACACTACGATTAGTCCGTATTGATTTACCTAATGAAGTAGAGGTTTTGATCACTAGTCTGCTGGATGAGGAAACCTATGATTGGACTATTTTTAAATCGCTTTATCACCTTCGCTGGGGTATTGAAGAGAACTACAAGCGACTCAAACAGTGGGCAGAAATTGAGAACTTTTCAGGTAAATCGGCGCTATCCGTACAACAGGATTTTTATGCTAAAATTGTTGCCTCCAATTTAACCACATTACTGGAAATTCAAGCACAAGAAATCGTTGATAAACGAACCCAGTATTTAAGGCGAAATTACCAGATAAATTTTGCACAAGCTTTGTCAAAAATGAAGCATAAAATTGTGACTATTATCACCGCTCAAAGCAGTGAAATATCGACCCTGATAAAACAAACTGTAGAGTACCTTAGCAAGACAATTGAAGCGGTTAGAAGTGGCAGGAGTTACCCACGAAGACTTAAAAACATTAAGAATGACATTCATTTTCCCGCTTACAAAAGTTCATTATAATTAATGACTTAGGGCTTAACTTACTGGCATTGACTCTGACCCTAATTATTGTGACCCTAATTATTGCTGACCCTAATTATTGAGTGGGTGGTTTCGTAGCTTGTGGGCTTGGTTCTTTTCCTCTGATATTGGTTATTTGCTACGAGTTACTTTGGAGGGATTTAAAGCTGCCTATTATTATAGAAATTACTTACATGCTACTATAAACAACTTATCTAGGTAATGAGAGTTATAATGAAAGAAGGACAACCAATTACAGTTCAATATGTATTTTTAGACATTGTTGGCTTCACAAAAAATAGAACCATAGAAGCTCAAGTCGATATTATTAAAAAATTAAATCAAATAATCAATAAGACACTTAAAGAATTTAAGCTCGATAATGACAAAAAAACAATACTGTTACCAACTGGGGATGGTGTATGTATTGCTATTACAATGCAACATAACGAATTTTCATTGCCTTTAGATGTTTCATTGCACCTCCTAAAAGAGTTATCAAAATATAATAAATCTACTAAAGATAAAAAACGAATGTTTGAAGTAAGGATTGGAGTAAACCAAAATATTGATAATATTATTATTGATATAAATAATAATCATAATGTTGCAGGCAGAGGGATCAATACTACCCAAAGAATCATGAGCTTTGCAGATGGTAATCAAATACTCGTTGGCTCAACTATTTACGATATTTTATGTGAAAGAGAGGCGTATGTTGATTCATTTAAACAGTTCAACGGTCATGATAAACATGGAAATACCGTTGATGCTTATCAATTTATTAAGAAAAAAAACTCTGGATTAAATATTGATACACCAGCAGTTTTTGAAGTTAAAAAACCGCCCCAAAAGCCCAAAATATTAACGCTTTACGAAGCCCACATGATTGCTAACTCCATAAAGTATCATGATTTCTTTATCATACAGAAAGAGGATAGTTATTTTGAAGATTGTTCGCTTATTCTATTACATTTTCTTGCCCATGACTCAATGGTAAGTCTTGATTCAAATAAATATAAAAAACCCACTACTTTTGTGAAGTTTGATAAAACTGATTTACCCTCCATTACATACAATGAAATCAAAGATTCGCATATTTGGGTACGTCATGAATTAGCAAGGAGTATTCAGACGAACCTAAAGACCATAAAAAAATGTTTCGAGGGAGACATTTCTTCAACGATGGTATTTACCACTAAGTTTGGCGAAGAGAGACTCAGAAAAGATCACCTTAGTATTTACAATGAAGCGATTCTTGCCACACTATAGTGAATCAAAATAAAGGTTGTTAATACATTCACACCCCCCTACTTTTACATGATTATTATAAATACATCATGTAAAAGTAGGGGGGTGGTGCTTTTAAAACACTCTTAGATTCAAGGTTCAATAAAACAAAAAAAGAGTTAAACAACGTCCTCTTCTTTAACTTTCTGCAATTGCTCAACCAAGCCGTCTGGCAATTTCATTTCTTTTGCCAACGAATCCAAATAGTCACGTTCCATTGAATTTTCTTTATCCGTGACTACAGCTGATACCAAGTAAATCTCAGCGGCGATAGCCGAATTCTCTGCCAAAGCGGCAATTTCTTTCACGTCTAATGGTTTTGCGATTTCGGATTTCATCAAACTGGCAACATCACCTGTTAAGCCTAATTTTTCTATTTGCTCGTCGATAGCGGCGACTTCTTTTTTATTGATGTGTCCGTCGGCTTTTGCGGCGGCTATCATGGCTTTTAGTAAGATATGACTACGCTCGTTGGCTTCTGTTTCGCCTAGCTCATTAATGGGAATTATTTGAGCATTGGATGCCATGTCTTCTACTTCTTGGTCGATGGTGTCTTTTTGCGTTACCCAGTTTTGGTAGGCTTTCCACCCTATTCCACCGATTGCGGCAAGGCTTCCTATTTTGAGCGCCGAACCTGTTACACGTCTACCCGCGCCTGTGCCGAGCAATAGCGCCAATACGCCCGCTGCCATTGCGCCTTTTTTCATACCATCGATAGTGGCATCGTAACCTTCTTCGCCTTCTTTTGGCATTTTCAGTTTTTCTTCTGCAATCTCACGCCCTTTGTTGGCGTACTCTTTACCTGTTTTTAATAGGTCATCTAAAAATGATTTGGTGTCCATCTGTTGTTACTCCTTGTGAATGTGCGTTTATCATTACAGTTATTTATAGGGGTAAATCACCAATAATTCAAGGCGTTCTATTTATTACAGGCACAAAAAAAGCGAGACCGAAGTCTCGCTTTTTTAAAGTAACTATTTGTATTTTAGTTATTCAGATTGTTCCTAATGTTCGTCAGATCAAGGCGGGAAATGTGAGCTTACAAATGTAAGTGATCATTTTCCAACGCAGAGCTGGCGGGCAGTAGGAATAAGCTGGATGACTAAAATTAAAGAGCTACGATATTTTCTGCTTGTGGCCCTTTCTGACCATCTGTAACTGTGAACTCAACCTTTTGGCCTTCGTTCAAAGTTTTAAAACCATCACCTGTGATTGCGCTGAAGTG
>JAUTBZ010151448.1:0-11691 GCA_032361785.1 Lepetodrilus galriftensis
ATTAATTATTGATTTTTATAGTCGTTTTAGATATGATATTTGTTGATTAAATAGTTAGTCATACAAAAGGAACACAATGGGACTAAAGAACTTATGGTTATATATTCAAGAACATATAAATGAAATTATTACAAGTATATTCTTTATTGTTATAATTTTCATTATTTATACAAATAAAAATAGTATTTTTACTGAAAAAGATTTCAAATCATATATAATGGCTTTTGTAGCATTATTTGGAATCTTTTTAGCTTGGCTACAATTTATGTTTCATAAATATAATGCGAAAAAAGAGGCTGCTGTAACTTATTTTCCAAGACCTTTAGAGCTTGAAAAAATAGAAAGTGAAATAGACCAAGTTATAAATTTTTGGAAACGAAAAGAGCCTTTGGATAATTATGAAGTAAGATTAATGACGAGCAAAAGTATTGATGATGATGAATACAGATTGATTTGGAAAAAATTATCAATCCCACTAAGAAAACAAATTTTAGATAACAGCTGTTTATGTTGCAAAGAAGACAAAGAAATTGATATTGATATTTTGGATAAATATGAAAATAAATACAATCCATTTATTGATGAATTATATTTAAATGTTCGTAGAAAATTAAATGCTTACTTAAATCAAATTGAAGCATATTGTCTAGCAGTAAATAAAGGAAATATAGATTTAAAATCGTCTAAAGAGCTATGGTCACATAAGTTTTTTAATCATTTTCAGAAAGCCAGACCATATATTGAGATGGTTAGAAAAGATATAGGTGATACTAGTATATATGTAGAATTTGAAAATGTATTAAAAAAATGGGGTCGTCTTTAAAGTCCCGTAGGGTGGATGAAAATCCACCTTTTGTGATATTGAAAATGGTGGAATGCTTCCACCCTACAAGACTCTAAAAATCCTATTTAAAAAATATATTCCCAAAAAAATAAACCAAAATAAGCTAATTATTGCCTTGATAGAGCCATACTCTTTTTTATGAAAAAGTATAGTTTTCAATTATTTTAATTTTTCTTCACTTTTACTAAACTCTTTTAATATTTTGTCGATTTAGGTTTTATATCAATTCCTAAAGAGGCTAGAAGTGTTAAAATATAGTATATTTGCTTTATCATTACTTATATATACAGGGTGTGGCGGAAGCAAACCTGCTGATGTGAAAACCAATATTTCTCAGAGTGGGCATAAGGCACATGCTATAGGAAAACTAGATCCTTTATATGAAAAGCAGTGGTACCTTCATGAGAAGTTTGGTATCAATATCGCACCAGTTTGGCAAGAGTATTTAGGAGATGGTGTTTCTATCTCAGTGGTGGATTCTGGTATCGAAGCTGCTCATCCTGATTTGGTGGAAAATATTGACTTGGTTCGTTCACTTCGTTATGTTGACGGTAGCAATGACCCAACACCAACAACAGCAGAACTAAAAGATAGTTCAGTAGATGGCTCTCATGGTACAGCCGTAGCAGGGATAATCTCAGCCAGTCACAATGACATAGGTATCATAGGAATAGCACCAAATGCGACACTGGTAGGGTTAAATGTTTTCAGTCGTCCTGATGATAGTGCTTTTGAAGATGCTATGAAACATGCAGATGTAGACATCTCATCAAACAGTTGGGGTGTAGACCTGTCGTCAAATCTTGTTGATGATAGGGTTGTTTTAGAAGCGATAATCTCAAAGATGTTGACCGATCCTATCATCTATACTTTTGCAGCGGGAAATGATGCTTCAAACAGTAGCTTTAGTTCAGTTTTAAACAGTCGATACACATTGGTTATCGGAGCTTCAACACGCAAGGGTAAGATAGCAAGATACAGCAACCATGGAGCAAATATTCTCTGTGTTGCACCTGGTGGAGAGAGTCAAAAGATCGTTACAACAGACTTGATTGGAAACAGTTATGGTTACGATGTTGATGGTGATCATTTTGATATATTTGAAAATCAAAACTATGAGTATAGTGATTATTTTAGTGGTACTTCTGCTGCTGTTCCGATGGTTTCTGCTGTGGCGTCATTGATGCTTGAAGCAAATCCTAACTTGGGCTATCGAGATGTGCGATATATCTTAGAACATACCAGTAGACAGATAGATAAAGCAGACGATTCATGGATGCAAAATGGTGCTGGTTTATGGGTTAGTAACTATTTTGGTTATGGTTTGATTGATGCACAAAAAGCAGTTGCTATGGCAAAAACTTTTAAAACACTTCCACAAGAGATAGTAACAGAAAAAGAGATAAAAAAAGCAAATATTACTATACCAGATAACGATAGAAATGGTATTGCGTTAGCATTTGAGATAGATGAAGATATGGTTATCGAACATGTAACCCTTCAACTAGCGACAAATCATGAGCAAAACGGAGATTTGAAAATCAAGCTTATATCACCATCGCAAACAGTGTCAACCCTTACTGAGGGAGATACAGAGATACAAGATGATTTTTCACCATGGGAGTTTGGTGTTTTAAGCTTTGTCGATGAGAAAAGTCAGGGTAGTTGGAAGCTTCAGATAAGTGACTTACAAGCAAAGCATATAGGTGATTTAAAATCTGCAAAATTAACAATACATGGACATAAAAGATGAAAACAATACTATTTTTAATGATATTTTTACTGCAAGCAAATGCTGTGATACTTACTTACCCTAGTGGAAAAAAAGAATTTTTTGTAGAAGAAGATACTAAAAGTAGGGCTTTAACAGATAGAAGTTACTATAAAAATGGTGTGGTATCTAAGCGAACACTTTTTAAAGATACTCGAAAGATATATGTTAGTTTCAAAGAGTTTACAGATATAGAAAAGTTTAAAATCAAATACAACCTTATCATGTTAAAAGAGACAAATGAGATGTTTCATACTTATCTTTTTGAGATAAAGGGTAGGGCTGATGTGGTAGAACTTTGTTCCACCATCAACCAAAAAGAGCAAGTAAGATATGCTAAACCAAACTGGAAATCACCTAGATTTACGCATTAGAACTTAGGTGATCCATCTATCTCATGTTCTGCTGAAGGGGCATTTTTATCTCCACCAAGAGGTGTACCTTCATCTTGAAGTTTTTGCTCATAAGCCATCATCTCCATACGAACCTCATGGATTTGAATCTCTGTAACATTCTCTTCTTGGCTCCAGACTACTTCTATATCGCCACCATATTCTGTACCCATATCTTCTATCTTTGTTGCGTACTCTTCGATGTCTAAACAGATTTGACTTGAGTCTTCTTCTGTTGTATCTCTTATCTCGATATACCATCTTCCTACGGGATTTGATTTTATAACCGACTCAAAAATAACTGCCATGTATGTTCCTTAAATATGTTTGTCATGATTATATATTAATCTTGGTAATAGTTTAATTTTTTATTAGTGATGGAATAATAGAGTTTTTAAAGTAAAAAATTATATAATTATTTAACTATTTTTTAGGTATTATAAAATAAGTTTACATATTTTTAAGGAGTTAAAATGAATTTTACAGGAAAACTGTTTTCAAACGCTGTTTTGGGTGCTACCGCGGCACTTTCAATATTTGTACTAGGTTGTGGAAGTGGGAGTGGTTCTTCACAGAGTTGTTGTCAATCACCAAAACTAGAGTCAAAAATCAAACAAGAAGAAAAAGTTGTACCAGTTCCAGAGGTTAAAGGTACAGAGATAGTCTATGTAGATAGAAATGTTACGGTTGTAGAGTATAGAGATAGAAATGTTACGGTTATTCACTATGTAGATAGAAATGTTACTGTTGATGTTATCAAAGTAAGACCAGAAGCAACGATTACAGGTCTTGTTGATGGTGCTATCCTAAGAGGTGATACTTTAGCTATAGATGGTGTAGATAGTTCAGATACAGATGGAAATGTTACAAGTTACAAATGGATGCTAGATGGCACAGAAGTATCAACACTTCAAAACCCTACGCTTTCTCTTCCAACAGAAGAAGGTAATCACATGTTATGTTTAACTGTTACAGACAATGATAGTCTTACAAGTAAAGAAACTTGTAAATCATTTGTGATTCCACATGTAAACCTAAACCCAAATGCTGTTATAAATGTAACACCTAATCCAAAGTCTCAAAATGGAAAAGTAAAAACAAAATGTCCATTTACACTTTCAGGTGCAACAAGTTTTGCAAATGATGGAAATATCACTTCATATGTATGGACGATAGATAACAATACAACTTTAAATGGTAAAAATCAAACGGTATCATTTGATACTATAGGTTCTCATGAAGTATGTTTAGAAGTTACAGATACAAATGGACTTAAACACCAAAGTTGTAGACCAGTAGAAGTAGAAGGTCATGGCGAACCAACAGCAAATCTAACTGTTACAGAAGATGGAACTGATAAGCTTATGAGTAAAGATACACTTTTTACAAGAGGTGAACGATACAACTTATCATGTGTTGGTAGTAAAGATGATTGTGACAATGAAGCACCAATGACTTGTTCATGGAAAGCACACAGTTATAGAATTGAAAATCCAGGAACTGCAAATGAAAAAAGAGTAGATTATAAATCTGATTGTATGAAACATAACAATGCTCCTAAAGTAGGTCCAGAGTCTTGGGTTAAGCTATGTGGTACAAGTGTCGATGTTTATGATCATGTAGAGATTGAGTTAACTATCACTGATCAGTTTGGTAACACTAAAACAAGAACAGATATTTTTAAAGTTGCTCCATAGGTTAGTAACCTTTTTTAAACTAGGGTGGATTTTTCCACTCTAGTCTTTCTTTCATAATTAAATATACTTAATCTTAAACATTTTTTCTTAAATTATTTTAAATAGTAGACTAATCGTATAGTATGTAAAATAGCTGATATGAAAGAGATAATTTTTTTACTATTTTTACTGCTTGTTTATATGGGGTTGGGTTGTGAAAACTCAGATACTACTATAGATAAAGTGCATAAAAAAACCAAAACTAAAATCATAACACAAGTAAAACAGGAACATATAGATACCCTAAACCATGAAGAGATAGTGGCACTACTAGAAACACATAGCTTTTATGAACCAGCTTATAACATCTGCCTTCCAAAAGATAAAAACTGTAGGATGAAAGACTTTTTTGTTAAAAGAACTTTTGAACACTTTGATGAAAACACAACCCTTATAAATTACACATCTGAGTTCATATATAGCGAAGATGTTTTACTTTTAAACAGACTTCAAGAAGCCAATCTTCGAAATGATAAACTTTTTTACAAAGATAACAATGGTTACTATAAGATAAGTATAGTGAGCGTGGATTATATCTTGTGTAGATTTCACAATGCTTTAGGTATACCCGATAAGAGACTTGATAAAAGGGTCTATTTTGATTTAGAGAAAGCTGAAGAGTATTATGAGGTTTTAAAAAAAGGTGTTGAAAAAGATTTTAAAGCTTTGATGGCTGGAAAAACTTTTTACTATCTTCAAGAGGGTAAGTTTCTGATCAAGTTAAAGTTTGATGAAAAGTTTACTGCAAGTACAGGTATCGTTATAGCAGGTGATGATGTAGGGCATAAAGGAACGGCAAACTTTACGACACATGGAAGAAAGTTTCGATATGAAAATGGTGGCTACATGGAGCTTGTTGAGATTGGTGAGGATTATCTCTCTTTCTCACTTTACGCTGATGAAAATCCTGATGACTCTATATTTGTAAAGATGTTTTTTAACAAAGTAAAAGCAGAAGCATACTTTGACTTTTTTAATTAAAATATAGTTACCATGTATAAAAAGTAAGGAAAACTCATGCTTAAACCTAGTCAAAAATTTTATCAACTTGGTTTTTTTCTAATCTTTGTAACTAGCATCATCTCATGTGGCTCATCAAAAAGTTCAGTATCTCAAGAAAAAGATGTACAAAGAGAAGAACAAGTACAAGTCTATGGAGAAGTTGGAAAGCGACAAGTTGCATCTGAGATTTATACACAAGATGGTGGTATAGTTTACTATCCTTCAGACATCACCAAAGAGCATCCAACGCCAGTTGTCTTTTTGGAAACTGGGTGGTTTACAAACAAACTTGACCCTACTGAACATAACAGTTCTACGATGTATAAAACATTGATAGAGTTTGTTGTAAGTCATGGTGTTACACTTATCTATGCACCTACAAAACAGGCTAAGAGCAATATTGAGACATTTGTTAAGTTGGCAAAAAGAGATGATGTTTTACCTTATATAGATACGAGTCGCATCGGTGTTATAGGACACTCTTCAGGTGGAGGACATACTTACTACGATATGAAAAAACTTAGCGAACAAGGCTGGGGAGAAAATGGTAGGTTTGTATTAGCCTGTGACCCATGGTTTGCTTTTGGTATGAAGGCATCTGATTTAAAGACACTTCCGACCAATACAAACATCATCATCCAAAAGTTTAGTAAAAACCAATCAACAGACCCACGGATAAGCCTTACAACTTTTAAACTGTTAGACTCTATCGCAGATATGCAAAAAGATTATCAAGTTTACAAAGATGCTGGTCATAGTTATATGCAAGATTATACGAGAGATGAGCCTGTAGCTAAAAAGAGTATAACAGAACTAAAATATCTCTTAGAACCTTTAGATGCGTTGATGTCCTATACTTTTAAAGCCCAAGAATCTGCAAGAAAGTTAGCCTTAGATATAGGTAGTGATAACCCAGTCGCCGATAAGGTAGAAGAGGTTAAAGCAAAAGAGTTGTATCAGTATGGATGTAAAAATGACCACATAGGAAAACTGATAAACTACTGTGATATTTTACCATGAAGCGTTATAAGTTCATATCATGGAATGTAAACGGTATCAGAGCAGTAGATAAAAAAGAGGCTTTAAAGTGGATAGATAAGGCAGATGTTGATTTTCTAGGACTACAAGAGATAAAAGCAGAACAAGAACAGATTCCTGAGAGTATCTTTGATAGAGAGTATAAACATATCCATGTAAACTCCTCCTCTAAAAAAGGTCAATCAGGTGTGGCACTTTTCACAGATGTTGAACCTTTAAACCATGATACAACACCACATGTAGATATACTTGATGAAGGTCGTATCAATGAGTTTCATTTTGAAAATATCGCTTTTTTCAATGTTTACTTTCCCAACGGTCAGAGAAATGAAGAGCGACTTGTTTATAAGATGGCATTTTATAACCGTTTTTTAGAACATCTTGAGGCTCTAAGAAAAGAGGGTAAATCCATCATCGTTTGTGGCGATATAAACACAGCCCACACACCTATAGACTTAGCAAGACCAAAAGCAAATGAAAATACATCGGGATTTTTACAGATAGAGCGAGACTGGATGGACAAGTTTGTCTCACATGGCTATGTAGATACTTTTCGTCACATACATGGAGAACTGCCTGACAAGTACAGCTGGTGGTCTTACAGAGCCAATGCCAGAACAAACAATGTAGGCTGGAGAATAGACTACTTTTTTGTTTCAGAGGATTTAAAAGATAAGATAAAAGATGCGTACATACTTGATGATGTTTTAGGTAGTGACCACTGTCCGATAGCTTTGGAGATAGAGATTTAAAACAGACTTTGTTGTCATAAGGAGTGCAATCTTCTAGGAGTTGAATTCAAAGTCTGTTGCTGTAATTATATATAAGAAAAACAAATAGATAGTAAATGAGACTTTTGGATTTTGTGATTAGACTTTGAAGGTGAATTCTCATCTACCCTCAAAGTAATCGATACAGATTTATTGCCATTTATAGTAAATAACTATATCAGTGTTTCCTTCTTTTAAGTGATCAGGAAAGTCATGTGCGTCAATCTTCTCTACGATAAGATAGCCTTCGTTGTCATATTCGTAATAGTGATCATGAGAAACTCCATCATCATTGTATGATAAATCTATTCTTTTAATTTCTTGACCATCGTTGTTATAACTTTTTGTATAGTGTGTAGGATTAGAATCGTAAGAATCAGCATAGTATTCTATCACTCTGTTTTGCTCATCATACTTGAATGTCTCTGTAAAGTCTAAATCATCTTTATAAGGTGCAAGATTAGTAAAGTTTTCTCTCTTTAGAATATTTCCATTTGCATTATAGTCATATGTTGAGTACCATTCTGTTTTATTTTCATTGTTTTTATAAATAGATATTTTATCTCCATGATCATTGTATTCATAACGCAGAAAAGATTTAACTGTACCATCAGCATTTAGTGTTTCTCTTTTTTTAATTTTTCCGATGTTATTGTAAAAATATCTATGGAAATTTGGAGCATCAGACTCATATTTTATTATATCACCATGGTCGTTGTAGTGGCTTGTAGAACGTCCATTGTTTTTAGTTTTTAACTTACCATTGGCATGATATGTGTAACTGATGACCTTATCTATCTCGCCATTATTGTTCTCATCCGTAGATTTACTTACTAAAACCTTTTTTCTATTTTCATTGGCATCTTTACTAAACTCCAAAGTTGTTTCAACATCATAAGAGTTGTTATAAAAAAGTCTAGCCTCATAAGTTCCACCAGCTAAGTTAGATATGTCAATCGTCGTAGGACTATCAACCCAATCCCAAGCTTGTACATTTTCCCAATCATTTGAAGCATCTTTGTTATAGATACCTATCCAAGCTTGGTCAGCATTTGGAGAATTAAAGGTTATCTTACTGCTTGTTTGTGTTTCTATCGATAGATAGCCTTTGTCATTTGCACCCTCTTTGGTAAAAGTTACGGTAGCCTCAACATCATAAGAGTTATTATAAAAAAGTCTAGCTTCATAAGTGTCACCATTTAAATTAGCGATATCAATGGTAGTAGAATCATCAGTAGCCCAAGACCAAGCTTGAACATTGTCCCAATCATTTGAAGCACCTCTTTTATAGATACCAATCCAAGCTTGATCAGCAGGCAAAGAGTTAAAGATGATAGCATTGCTATTTACATCTGCTACACCAATATAAGGATTGTTAGCATTCCCTCCTACAGTATAAGCGTAAGTAGCAAATACATCATAACTGTTGTTTAGAAAAAATCTAACTTCATAACTTCCTGCATCTGTAACTAGAGGAAAAAGTCTTTCATCATAGTTATTTTCATTGTGTGTCAAATCTTTTGCCCAAGCCCAAGTGATTACATTGTCCCAATCGTTAGAATCTCCAGCTTTATAGATAGCTACCCAGTTAGTACCTGCATCGCCTCCTACATTGTCATAGTAGATGTTAAAGTTTAAAACAGCTTTATTTTTCTCTTGCCACATGTCTAGTTGAAAAGAGAATAGTGAAGTTGTTAAGATAGTTAATATTAATAATAGTTTTTTTAGCATATCGTTTTCCTTTTCTATTTTGAAGTGGTAAACTCTTTAAAGTTTACTTTTGTAGTTGAACCATCTAGGGAAATAGTCGCATATTTAAAACTATTATCTACAGAAATCGTTAGTTTTTTATCGTTATATAAAACTTCCATGTTCTCTATCTTGTAACCTCTTGGTTTTTGTACTTTACTGATATAGAGTGTATTTTTTTCTCTTGAAGCATTTGGTGCTTTTAAACTTCTTGTAGTGATAGAACTTCTAGTTTGTTTCCCATCTTGTTGGGCATAGAGTGTTTTTGCTACTGTGACATAGTTGTTTACATCTAGCGTTGATGTTGTACTGCTAGCAGTGGTTTCACCACCTCCACAGGCTGTGAGGAGTAAAGCTGTTGAAAGTGTTAATAGTAGGGATTTGACTTGCATGTTAGTTTCCTTTTGTAAAATTTAGTTATATTCTAACATGAATTTTACAGAAGGTTAATAATATTTTATATTATCGATAGTTTTTTAAAGTTTTTGTTACTTTTGCACCTATAACAGCGTTATCTACATCTGCCTTTTTCTAAAAAATATCAAATATCCCTTTGTACTAGCAATAAACAAAGCGATAAAAACATTAAGATAAACTAACCCAACAACACCAAAGTTATAGATGACCAACGGTGCTAAGATGATATTTAATACACCTGCTATCATCACGATGGTATTTAAAAGTTTTGTTTCCCCGATGGTAACTAGCATGTTTGTAAACTGATGACCATAAAGATAAAAGACCAAGATAAAAGACATGATTTCTAAAAGCTTTATCATTAAAGCATTTGGTTCATCACCTGATACAAGACTCAAAAGCCAATGGGCATTAAAATAGACAACCAATGCCATAGGAAGCATGATGGCTAAAATCAAGAAAAACAGCTGGGCATTTCGTTTGAAAAATAGCTCTGTAGACTCTTCATAGACTTTAGCAAGATAAGGAAATACTGTTCGCGTTAAAGGCTCTAACATACTTCCAACGGCTCGTACAATCTTTTCTACGATGGAGTAGTAACCCACAATAGCATTGTTCGCGAAAAAGCCTAAGATGATGACATTTGAAGTGATGTAAAGCTCAACGGCTACACGAGAAGTAAAGATATACCAACCATCTTTGAGATAAATCTTAATAGTCTCCCAACTTGGGATAAAAAACGATATATGAAAATCTCTTATGGCGATATAAAGAGCAATTCCACCAGCTATCACAGCACCCAAAGCATTAAAGAGTAAAACAAGGTAAATATCATCAGGATTGTGGACAAATATAAAGATAAGAACCGTAAAGATAAACTTTGCCAAAGCATTGAGTATCGTGATATATCGCATCTTTTCCATACCTTGAAAAAACCAGACAGGAAAAAGAACCTGCCCTATCACCAAACCAAAAGCGATAAAGTACATGTAGGCATCTTTAGAGAACTTATCAACAAAGAGTATAAGAAGGGTTAAAAGCAAAAGATAGACAAAAGAGATACCTGCTTTTATAAGCATCACCGTACTAAATATCTCGTTTAACTTTTTAGTATTTCCAGCATGCAACGAAACAAGCCGTGTGGCTGAGAGATCAAAACCATAATCACTAAGCATCACTCCATACATGATAACTGCAAATATAAACGAATAGAGTCCAAATCCGTCAATCCCTAAAACCCTTACAAGATAGGGAAAGACTATCAAAGGAACCAGATAATTGATACCTTGAAGTACAACCAAAGAGAGAAAGTTATCGCCTAGTCTTTTAAGTGTAGTTGCATTATCTGACATGTGACTCCTTTAGATGTACATCGACAAAATAATGCTTTTTTATACTATTTCTTGAATTTTTTGAAGCATTTGTACAGTATCTTGTAAATCTTCTAGTTTTAACATGTTAGGCCCATCACTCAAAGCCACACTCGGGTCAAAATGTGTTTCAAAGAAAAAACCATCCACACCCACAGCAGCAGCCGCACGAGAAAGTGGTGCTACAAACTCTCGTTTTCCACTACTCTTTCCCCCCGCTCCTCCAGGCATCTGTACAGCATGGGTTGCATCAAACACAACTGGTGCAAATGCTCGCATAATCATAAGACTTCGCATATCCACAACAAGGTTTCCATAACCAAAACTACTACCTCTCTCCGTTAGCCAAAGTCCAGCTTTTTTACTGTTTTCATAAGTCGCTTTATCAAAACCTCTAGTTTTTAAGACTTTTAAGGCTGAGTACTCCATGTCGACAGGATTCATAAACTGCCCTTTTTTAACATTGACGATAGCTTTTGTTTGAGCAGCTTTTACCAACAAATCCGTCTGGCGACATAAAAAAGCAGGGATTTGAAGAACATCTACAACTTCAGCCACAGCGTCTACTTGAGAACTTTCATGTACATCGGTAAGCAGTTTAT
>JAUTBZ010151459.1:1591-11688 GCA_032361785.1 Lepetodrilus galriftensis
TAACATTATTCACATATATACTGAACATAATTAGAAACTTTGTGATATACAATTTATTAAATTTCCAACAATTGGCATATCCACACAAAATGCCATATATTCTTATTTAATTAAAATGTAAGTTAATTGAACATGTCAGAATACATTTACATAACACTTAACAGCCGAATGGGGTCCCAAACAATTTCACAATCAATAAATATGAATGATAAAGGGTTGACAAACACAATGTATTAGGACGCGTGTCCTCCCCGTGCATTCACAACTGCAACGCAATGTCTCCTCATCGACCTCCTGATGCTTGTGAATAGCACTTCCGGTAGTCGACGCCAATGTTCTTGCAAGGACTGAGGCTGGTTAGGAAGGTTGCGAAGCTGTCTTCCAAGAGCATCCCAAACATGCTCAATTGGATTGAGGTCACGAGAGCATGAAGGCCAATCCACGACTCTGATGCCTGCATTCTGAAGGTATACACGGTCAGATCAGCGGAGGTCTAGCATTGTCGTGTTGAAATGTAAGGTCTAGACCATGAGCATTAATGAATGGTGCCAACTGATGCCAGTATCTGGTCTTGATGCTGAATGCCGTTTAGATTTACGTCACTTCCTTGCCAGCCCTATGATGCGTTCAGAACTGATGATCATCATCATGATTAGGTCTATGCATGTGCAGCTCAGATTGATAATTAATGCCACCTTTCTAATTCTGGCCGCACATTAGCGATTACCGTTGTCGGCGACGGAAAATCGCAATTGTGCGGTGGACTGCTACTACGATTTTTGGTTTCGCCGACCGATCGTGCAATAGCTAGCATGTTTTGATATTTGGAGCACCGCACATGAGGCGATCGAAATCCGACGCAAATCGGCGTCGGAAATCGCTAGTGTGCGGCTAGGAAGGATAAGTTCACACTGATAGCAAGGGTCTGCTAATTTAGTAAACCAAAACAAGTAATTAACTACATGGTGTTTTTACATATCTCTGCATTCCTCTTCTAATGGAAAAAGCGCTTGTTTCCCAATAATTACTTATCACGGCATAGATACTGTTAGTCATGCATTCTGTTATGTGCACCCAATTAAGATGGCTGTCAATAACTTTAAAGTATTGCAATTGCACTGTGCAACGATTTACATAGCGTAACCCATACTGTTGATGTCACCTATAATATAGGTGACATAAACAGTATATTATACTGGATATAATGTTTAATATTTCGATGCCAATACAGACTGATCTATGCCGTGCTGTGTAATACCGTGTTGAAGCTAGTGCAGATAGAGGAAAGTAGTTAGATGTGCTTATATTTAATTTAGTATTGATACATGTCTAGTGAGTAACGTCAATTGGATGTAAAACGTAGCCAAAGTAAAGCAGTTTAAATATCAAGATATATTATGCACAGCCGACATCAAGTTACGCTGATCACAGTGCTACCGCTGGCATGGCAACACGATCTAAAAAATGACCGATTTTTACTTAATTTCTAATGGAGTCATCATAGAAAAATAAATTATCGAGGGAGAAATAAGTGTGCTTCGTCGAAAGTAAAGATCCTCGCAATCTCTTTGTTCTTTGAATAACGAGCATTTCGCATCATGGAATTGCCCATGGTATACAACGAAACAGTTTTAGTGAACCGACTCTAACATGCAGCATATCAAAGGCTGAGAACTGAATTGGTATAACGACATTGGTATCGTTTCTCGAAGCTCTCGTATCTATATCATAGCGATGTCATAGCGATCGCTTATACCAGCTATACATGGGGGTCTGTCACTTACGAGAGCGCTATGGTATCATGCTTGATATGATAGCTTCGAAAATCGATACGTAGATTTACTGAAAGCGTATTCAGTAAGAAGTAAGTTGTCTGAATAGTACACTTCAAAGTGCACATGCCAAGCTTTTCTAACCATTTCGTCTGGACATCTTCATGTTCCTCTGCAGTGCATAATTGAATTAGTATCTGACTGCGCCGTAAATAACTACACATCTCACGCCGTCACGGCAAGTGATAGATCGATTAAGAAGTCACGGAACATGTTGCACCTCGCATGAAGACACGATATACCACATACCTGAGTGTGCATTGCATAATGACACGTGTAACGTGGCCTAATGGTGCATTAAATGTTCCGTTAAGTGTTCTATTCTGAGGCTGCACAATGACTGTTAACGTTGAGCTTTTCTATTTAAAGAAAATAGGAGTAGCACATGCAACATTCTATCACGGACGATGAAAGTACGACTCTACACGTTCTGTCACTGAAAGTACGACTCTACACGTTCTGTCACTGAAAGTACGACTCTACACGTTCTGTCACTGAAAGAGAGGTTTCCTGGTTTGTATGATTAGAGAAGCACATTAAATATCGTCTGGAATTGTCCCGACACGAGCTACTTTTTATAGCGATTAAGTCATTATCGTAGTTTACCGTCAACAGACAAAACAAAAAGGTCATGGCGAGGTGCTCCAATATAAACCATGAAGTGTCAAACCAGGACAGAACACGGCGTGGCATGTCAGGACACTAATAGAGCCATAGATGACTACATCCAGAGTAAGAGGTGCAGTTCTAGGTGGTCTGAGGATGAAGTACAATAACAGATCGTAGAGACGGATGCCAAAGAAAGAAAATAGAAAACATAAACAACAGAAGCATAACATGGCATTCCTGTTAATTCCTGTTAATTGTGATACCTGTGTGCTCATATTGCCCATGTGTTCCCTTCCTGTATTGCTCTATAAACACGGATACCTTAACAACACACTAAAACTAGTTGACCGACTTTTGTTATTGTTACTCTTTCATGCCGACCAAATTAGTGCCTATCCTTTGTACCTGTACACCCCTGCGTCCACACCAGATAACCATCACGTTGGTGACGGGACGTCGACACATATAGTCAAGGTGGAACCGACAGACGAAGTGCAGCCAGATATTATCGGATCTCAAGCACTGCTGATGACTACTCTAAGTAGCATTGGCCAATACCTACGTCAGCACTGCTATGCAATTATCTCGTCGCTTCCCTCGGCCAGTACTCTGGTGTTTAGGACGCCTACATTACTTGATAGAAACACGTGTCCGAGAGACTTTGGGGCATTGACTGCAGGGCATGAGTAGGCCTACTGGCAAAGGTCCGCAGTAGACACAATTATATAATTAAATAATAGGATGTTACAAGCATGATGCATATCTGCCTTATGCCACGTATGAATGTAATTAGACAGTTCATATGCATATGCATCTGTATCCTTTCCATGATTCATTACCCCATAGTTCAAGAGATAAAGGTCATCAATAGTAGAATATCTTCACAAGTATTGATAGTAACAGTTCATGGAATATAACTTACATGAAACAATCAATAGTTGATTAGGGACTCTCCTTTGGTAATCACGTTTTGTACATCAGTTATGAACATATGCATGCATTTCCTAGCATAACCAAGGAGAGTTCCGATCAGGGAATTTGATACCGAGTTGCTGGATTGCGATTCCAACACTCTCCCGACTGCGCCAAGGGGCAACCCCGCTGACCAAGACCAATAGCAGGAACATCTTGTAATTATCACAGGGCCACACAAGCATAGCTCTTGTGGTGCATACTAATATATACCGTATACGTTATACCTGTGTCTGAAACAAACACTGAGGTTTTACATGGTTTTGGTGATGGAATTTCCAGCAATAACGATAAGCGGCGTGGAGTATAAAGATGAGTGTATCTATAGATTTGCACGCCATGAGAAGTGGAGTAATTAGACTATAAGATCACGTTATGTTTAATCGAAAGCCATTGCGTCTGTTTAGATAACTTGTAACGATTACCCTTGTCTCTTTCTACAATATTTGATATGATATCTGAATCAATGTGCTCCCCTGGTCTAGACACACTGAACTTGTGATTTAATTGCATTCTACGTCTTGATTCCATACATCTCAGTTCTATCACATGAATATACAAACAAGCCTGCCGTTCAGATGGTTAATTATGAAGCTTTCACAAAGAGGGCTGGCATGCTACAAGAACACATTTATATTATTACTGGGGATTGAGATC
Source organism: Lepetodrilus galriftensis (assembly GCA_032361785.1). Taxonomy (NCBI): domain Eukaryota; kingdom Metazoa; phylum Mollusca; class Gastropoda; order Lepetellida; family Lepetodrilidae; genus Lepetodrilus; species Lepetodrilus galriftensis. The sequence goes on from JAUTBZ010151459.1 coordinate 5,662, forward strand.
AGAGAAGTCCTTTCATGGTATATTGAATGTATCCACGCTTCCTCTCCGCGGAAAGCGTAATTGGTTAGATCCTTGCTTGTGTGAAGTATGCTATTAATTATCGCGTGTGAACTATATGTATTTTTAACAGGACAAGTGGTCACTTAGTTCTGCTAATTAGGACCTTTGCATCATATGCATTCCATTTCCAGCTTCAAGTAAAGCACACGATCTATACTAAACGTAAATTGCGGTAACGACTATACGCTTGATGGCCAAGATTGATGCCGGAGTACCGGCATGTTGAAGATTGAACCGTCACTGTTAACAGGATTCCAAGTAGTTTCCGCCGGTGTGCTGATGGTGGGATCATAAACCGCAATAACCGTGTCATCCTGTAATGAAAAAAAGCAGCATAACTTCACGTTGTATACAGACATTTAACTTCGAATAGGGAAGATATCGTGACAAAACATGTGCATATGTATTCTAGAATAGTGCTGCTGATATGTATTCAATATATAACATCTACTATAATATACAAATTGTCAGTGGAAAGAGAAAATATAGTATAGTTTACAAATAATATAACTGTATCTGGTTTTAATACCTGTAGTTACTACAGTATGAATTTGCTCAAACACGGCAAAACAATATTGAAGATCATCGTACAGATCACTCAAGGATCCTATAGAAATGTGTATCGCGTGGATCCTATAGACATATTGCGTGTATTGCGTGTATTGGACCTATATGCTGTGCAGGACAACCAACCTTCAGACGTCGCTCCAGTCGACGTTAAACTCCATATTCACTCACACTCACTCACTCTAATCGACATAAGTGGGTGTCCTTCAGAGGAAACCCCCAGGACACCCAATGAACAGGTGTCCTAGGATCCAGGAAGGATCCGTAAAAGGATCTACGATATGTTTTGCTGCGAAATGTTCAGATTTGAGTCTAAATCCAACCTCTACGTTGATGCTCTCTGCGTTGGTAAAGCAAAGGATCCATTGGAAGGCCTATACGTTATCGCCCGTTGATACCCATGACAACCCCCTGGTCACACTGTAACACTGTAACAGTATGTAACGTGTGCTTATCATTGCCCACTTAGCAGCGCACCGTGCTATCATTCTGAAATAATGTGAAATAAATCACACATTCAAGTTAAATTAACAGCAAGTGCTAGTAAGCCATTGCAAGATGTATAGCAAAGTTACTATATATAGTGAACCGTCGACTCCACCGTAAGAGCAAACCAATCTATGATATAAGAAGTCTTCTTTGGTGCTAGGTCTTCTTTGATATCAAAGACGTCTGAATAATAGTTTACTTCCACACATACACCTAATTTAAATAGTTTGTAATTGGTTCTACCGTTCTATAGACAGGTTTGAAGTGTTCTGGATGTGTGCATCACGCCAAGTTACCACCATGACTATCCCGTCCTCTGTGGGTGGACGTATGCATGTCATTGAATGCTGTTACCCCGTCGTAAAGTAGCTTATCTCGTTGTATTGCATGTTTATGAGTCTTCATAATTGAATAATGGATTACAACGCTTATATATCTGATATTAAATCAATGGAGTTGATGGCAATACTTTAGCCTTTATATCGATTTCCTCTGCAGTAACATATTTATTCGGATGTGCTTGCATTGCTAACATTGATAACCGGTTGATAACACTAATTGATCCATACACTATGATACGGATTCTAGTATCATTTGATCTATGCTGTAGCATATATACTTTGAAAACGAATTAATGTGTTCTCTTCATTGGATAAATAGTGTTTATGTGTGTTTACATTCCAATCAGTAAGTGATCTGTATAGTAAATATATGTTCACCCGGTGAATAGTGTGTGTCTATATTAGAAATACTTGACCATTCACGATATCAACCACCAAGTAACTTTGCAGAAGGTACGGTCATACTCAGTGTAGTATCAGCCCATGGCCTATACATATATTTCCTTGAAGCGACTAATGCACTACACTATGCCTAGGCTGTATAGCATTCAACGATGTCCAACCGTGAGCACATTTCTCATACTGACCCATATCTATAATTGTATCTAAGGATGCGTTGTGGTGTTTTATTGTCTCCACTGATCAGCCAATTACTGGACATCAACTGGCATATATTTGTCTTTGACACATATATTCGGCACTACTCAACTTTATTTAACTAACAGTAATTAATATGTATAGTTCAATGTATAATTGCATTAATATAGAATGTTTGCTTTTCAATTGGAATTTGACATACATGTATACGTTAGCAAGTGTTGCACGCATGATAACGCCGATAGCATTGGTGCATGATACGTTCATACAAGTTACGGTTGCGCTATTGATAGCCAATGAAACAACCCGTTCAATGACAGTTATACATTGTATGTGTTGTGTAGCAGTAGTTAGCACGCATGCATAAAAGTCAAATGTTAAGCCACAGACGACAAAGACTGTCAAACAATTGCCACTCTGGGTATGAGAATAGCCGACGGCCTGGGGCGCCAATGAATGCATTTTATTCCGTTTTTATTTCTTGTTTAAATCCTTTGAGTAATAAGACTCTCTTTGATCACGTCTCAATAACGTTATTTCAAAAATGTAATAGTTATTATTTTGGAGCTATAAATGTATACATGCAAAGTACTCGATCTCGTACAGTTAGCTGACATGAAGTAAAGAATGTGTGCAAATATGCCAGAGAGGTGCCCTAGGTAATTCTGAAGTGCTGTAAAACAGGCATTAAACATTCTTTGTTGGGTACAGTATAGAAGCATAATGTAGCTTAGCCATCCACGACATTTATTACAACTGCCTGATAACGGGACGTGTGAACAAAGTATGGACAGCATAATGGCTTGCACAAGATTTTGCTAATCTCGCTTGTATGTAAAACATTGATATAGAAACATGTGGTGTGATGTCCCATACGATGTGTCATCGAACGTCAGACGTGCATGCACGTGTTGTCATGATCACAGGTAGGATTGTAATGTTTGAGAGTGTCCTAATGTGTCTTTATGTGTCCTAGTATGTCCTAGTATGTCCTATTACCGGTATGTCTATAGTATTCGTCGTGTGCCTAGCGCTAAGTACACTTCTCTAATACCATAGATGGACTGTCAGAATAGTATTACTGTTCAAATTTGCTGTGCATAGTTAATGCACGCGGACAGTGACCATTTAATTGGTTATTAGTTGGCACGAGTAAACACCATTATCTAGTTGGCAATACCCGGAACTAGATGACAAATTATGAATCATGTAGCTGCTAATGATTTACGACAATAACGTATCTCGCAATTGCTTGATCTGTCAACATGGTGACATTTGTACCACGATCTACGCGTCTGTGATGTTGCTGAATGCATGCTAAATACAAGTGTTCAAGCATGTTATTCTCATCCTATTCACTGACCTTCTCTCTGTGTCATTACCATCAGACATTGTGTGAAAAGCCTCTTGTCAAACGAATATGATAACCAGGATGAAACATTTCCCTATATCGTCATACGGTATTATCGCGACATGAGACATTTACAAATCTTCAAAGCTCCCTATCATGGACCGTCGTGTTTCAATAGTACCTCATCCGCGCCAAACAATCCTTTCATGTCCTATTTGTCATACTAGTCGCCCGTCTCTGTATTCATGTTTTACGTGTAATGATCTAGAACTGCATCCCCACTGTGTAAGCTATCCTTTGGACATTGATTAAAGAAGTTCCTTGCCATTGTCGCTCATCACAGGACACAGCGGCCAATAAGGCAAAGACTGTCCGTGTTATTCTTATCACACAGCACCCGCTGACCATTAATTGATTCTATTTCCACGGTACGAATTCATCATCTGAGCAAATATTCATTAAAATGCTGGAGATAGATTTACAGCTGCTTGTCCTCCTGCTGTCCCAGTTCTCACCGTCAGCCGCTGTTCTTCTGAAGTTACCAATGTACAGCATGCACCATGCGAGCTACCGTCTTCAACGTACTAGTACTTCTCGACATGCGCGAAGATTCACAACTATCGATGCCTGATATATGGTTGATAACAGCATGGTCTCTTCGCTGAATATATGTGCATAATATGAGCTATCCATCGTATCCATCGATGAATGTAATTGCCAATAATTGAGACTGACGCCGTAGTAATGCAGTACCGCATAGTTATGGCTCTTACTATAGTATATTACCTTTTATATGACACTTTTGTGAGATGTTTTGCGTAATAAAGAAGAATGTTAAATAGTACATGTTTTTATATACTTGATAGTATACGTACTTAGTACGCATGCACGGAGATTCTGACGGTCGATGTAAACTTAGAAAGAACAGCTTGTCAGTTTCACAGCACTTCCTTATTGGATAAGTAATTGCATTTTTACCCTATATGAATATTTGTGTTTTTTTCTCCATGCAGTAAATTGAATAGAATTTTATATTACTGCATTCCCTAAGCTTTTTAGTTGAGTGCCACATCTTAGCATCTAGCCAAAGAGTGTACACGCTGGAATTATCCGTCATCGGTACAGCTATTCGTGGATTAGAGCCTATGTTATGTTTTACTTTAGCCGACACGCGTGCAATGTTAGTATTACCTATACAAAGTATACAAGGTTTATGGTCCTAACACATGCATTCGTTGATCAGGAAGCCGGTGGTTACATAAATAGGCTGTACATATTACATATACAGGAATCACTTCCAGTGGGTTAGCCATGAATAACGACTCAGAAGTCTGAGTGCTCAGTCTGGAAGTTCCGCCGATAGATGTCTGAATAGAACAGGCACATTGATAATAATGTGAAGATAGTTTTCAGAAATATAATTACGCTCTGTTTAGATTTATCAATATAGTTTTCATTAATCTCATTGAACCGATTGTGTCCAATAGTCCAATGATGTGTCCAGCGTCTTCTAGTAATTTTGCTCCCCACAGTGTACAGGATCAGCCAGGTGAAAGTACGCCTCGTGCCCTCATGACCTGCCCCGTGGTGTAATGGTTAGAGTGTCGGCCCGGAGTGCGGAAGGTCGCGGATTCGATCCCCGGTAGTCGTTGTTCCCCTGCTTGGCTCTCAGGATGAAAGGTGTAATAAGCAAGGACTGAACGGCTCGGAATCCGTATAGGCCTACTCCGGACTTTGTCGGAGTTGGGTATCAGTGTTATGTCTGCGGCATAATATTCTAAGTGAGCTAGCACTATCAAAACTGGTGGACATCCAAACTAGTATTAGCAGTACAATAGCATACAAGCCATGATGTGAGTGAACAAATCTTGAAAGTGGTTGCAAATCCTAAATCAACCAACAACTAAACTGCCTCCATGACTTGTTTTTGGTGATACCACCACATACCAATGTCTTCATGAATGCACATTTAAAGGTTCCATACATATTTTCGAGACATTTATTGGACGAAATAGTTTCCAAAGCATTGAGAAAACAGGACCATAAAATATCTTGGAATACTTTGAAAAATATCGTGCTTTAAGGCTGTTTCTGGAAGTAATAATGTTAATGTTGTTAAATGCTTTTGCAAATGCTTTCAAGACGTTCTAAATAATAATTGTGTTCGCTTCATTATGTTTCTCAAAATAAACCAAAAAATGTTTAATCACAACCTGTACAGCATGTTTACAAGGTCGGTGGATATTTCACGGACGTTTAATGACAAGCTGGCCTGTTTCAGTCTGACTCACCGTACCAGAATGCGATCCCGTTTCACGAACATAGTTGGCGTCCGTGTCGACAGTAACTGTCAAAGCGGATAAAACTGACTTCTGACGGAACTTGGATCAATCACGTGTATCTATATGCGTCTTGTTGAGTGACAAGAGACAATACCTAAATCCATAACAGCTATACCACACCGAGGTAAAGAACCTGGGACGCTACCTGTTATTGTGTGGGCCCAATTCCACCCACCAGCGAGGGGTCGCCATCTGCCCGCGTCTAATGCCGGCGCTACACTTGCGACCAAATCGTCGTGATAATGAAAAGTTACTGCTACACACGCACCTAAACCGTCGT
>JAUTBZ010151470.1:0-11332 GCA_032361785.1 Lepetodrilus galriftensis
TTGAACTTTCCAAGAGGCGCATCCGTTTGACGCTCGGTATTGACTCCCCAACACTGTATCTGATTGTTGACGTCAATCGCACAACCATGAAGGTTGCCCTGGCTTATATCCAAACTTGGAAAAGGACTGATAGTTCCGAAATCTCCACTTGGCGGACTTGCTTGTTGTTGCGAATCACGCCCAATACATTCTAGAGTTTTATCTTTATAAATCACACAAGTAACATCATTTCCTGATGCAAGTTGTATCACTGGTCGGGTTGGTCCTGACCAATAAGAATAAGTATATTGTCCCCAACATAGTAAACGATCCTGTGTTTTACCGTCCATATCTTGGCTAAGAATACCGCAGGTATGGAGATAACCGGCAGCGAGCTCTTTGAATTTAAAGGGAGCTCCACCCAACGTACTGGGAGGGGTCAATTGATCAGCGTTGCCATCACCCCAACAGACCGGCAAAGAATTAACGAGGGCACAAGTGTGGTTGGCGCCCGCACTCACTTGAGTCACATAGTCGGCAACCATAGAAGGGACGGTAGTTTTTCCATTTGGACTATCTCCCCAACAGGCAATGACACCATCGCTACGAAGAACACAAGTGTGGTTGGCGCCTGCACTTATCTGAACATAAGTTTCGGGTCCATTGAGCGCGTTGGGAACTCCGAAGGTTTGGCCCAAATTATTATCTCCCCAACATTTAATCGCTTTACCATTTAGGGTTATTGCACAACTATGAAAATCCCCAACTGCAATAGCGTGTGCCTTAAAGATACAACCTGAAGAAGATACTTTGCATAAATTAGAACAATCTAACTCACCAGAAAACCCGGGCCCTTTTTCGCTTTCACAGGTTTTATTTTTGTATTCCTTACCGTCACATTCTTCACCACTGTCAACGCTATTGTTCCCACAATTATGGCACTCGCTTTTGTCGATAATGCATTTATTGGAACAACTCAATTCTCCAAATTTAAATCCCAAACTTTGGCAGGTCTTTCCATCCAAATCCTTTTTGTCGCATTCATCGCCGATCTGTATCTTTCCATCTCCACAGGTACGACAATCGCTTAGATCATAGGTACAATCCTCTTTACACGATAATTCTCCGCTCCCCCAACCTTCGAGCTTGCTGCAGTGGGAGGTTTCTAAATCAGTACCCTCACACACCTCATCCCCGTCTCTCTTTCCATTACCACACGTGGCAATAGGTTCACACGCTTCTGTATCGAAGGTACAAGTGCTACTGCAACTCAAAACTCCTCCGCCAAAATCTTTCGTTTGGCATGTTTGTTGGTCAAAGTCTTTGCCATCACATGCTTCGATACCCTCTTTTTTTCCGTTTCCACACATCCCTGACGTATCGGAATGACTTGAGTCCAGAACGTCACGCTCTGCATCACCAACGTTAACATCGCTTTCCCTAATCTGAGATCCCCCGTCGCTAACGAGCCAAATTCCGTTTACACAAACCCGACCTTTCGAAGTCTTGCCTTCATCACAATTGAATTCACTCGTTGGTAATGAGCAGGATGAAATGATAGTTGAAAATAAAAAGAGAATAGAAAATTTCATGGAATTCCTGCTCAACGCCTTATGTCCGATTTGTGACATAAATTGATTAAGAATTAAAGGGATAGAAGAGTTATTGTCAGAAATTCCGATAGTATTATGGAGGCGACATCGTCCTTCCGTTGGCGGATTTCCCCCAACAAACTACAGTTCCGTCCGTTTTTAAGGCACATGAGTGAAATTCCCCAGCACTAATACCTGTAAAGTCTGTACCGATTGGATGGTCTAGCTGCTGGTTGGTGTTAACTCCCCAACATTGAATATCCCCCGTTTGACGGATTGCACAAGCATGAACTCCACCAGTCGCGATGTCCTTGTACCGATGATCTGAGTCGGTTAAAGGAAAAGAATTGCCAGCGATAGAATAACAATAGGGCTTATTTGTTACCTTTGCGATTCCACACACACCATTATAACCTGAGTCGATCTTTCTGAACTCAAACGCATTTGGCACCATTATACCTCCTCCCCAACATTTGAGATTGCCCACATTCCTCGTCGTGAGCGCACAGGTGAAAGTCGAACCGGCGGACACGTAGGTGTATGTATTCCCATCATCTAAAGTTGCGACCGTAGTGCGAGCATCTGAAGAGTTCCCCCAACATTTGATGGTTCCGTTTTGTTTAAGAGCGCATGAGTGTTCAAATCCCGCCGAAGCCATCCGAAAATCATTTCCAGAAGGTTGATCCGAAACTTGATTATGGGTGTCGTCGCCCCAACAATGAACCGAGTTGTCGCTCTTTTTAATCGCACAGTTATGGAATCCACCAGAATCGACCTGCCTAAAATCCAAGGCTTGGTTGGTTGTGCTTCCACTCGTGTCGAGGCCCCAACAATAAATCCCATCATTCGCTTGAAGCGCGCAATTATGGGCTCCGCCAGAACTGATCATCGTATAATCGGGAACACATGAACTGATGTCTATTCCTTGACAATCTGCTTTACACGTCGGAGCACCATGCGTGTTGTTGGGGCAAGTTTCGCCACCTAGATCTGGTCCGTCACAGACTTCCGTTCCATTTTTGATATTATCCCCACATTCGAAACAACTTCCAGAGTCAAAAGCGCAACTGTCACAAGCAAGAGCTCCCGAAAAATCTCCACCGAAGGCAGTTTCACATGTGTTTCCGTTGAGGTTATTTCCATCACAACTTTCGGTACCGGATACTCGGCCGTCTCCACACTTTTGGCATTCGGAAACATCAAGCCTACAGGAGGTGCATTTAAGCGTTCCAGAGTACCCCGCTAAGGCAGTTTCACATGTGTTTCCGTTGAGGTTATTTCCATCACATATTTCGCTTCCACTTAGATGACCATCGCCACAACTATAACACTCTTCGGTAGTAATCAGACAGGATCCATCACATTTCAGATCACCTTTATACTTACTCCCTTTTTCCGTCTTACAGGTTTTGCCACCAAAATCACCGTCTTCACATTTTTTTCTCAGGCGTCCTAGAGTAGAGAGAATTTTATCTCACTCGTCATCCTAAGACCTAGTAAAACTTAGACACCATCACCATTAGAATCAAAGTAAGGAATAATGGGAAATACAGTGTTCGATATATTTGGTTGTCGTGATAATCAAAAACCTTTGACTTGTCTTTTGCATATACAACCAAGTTCAAGGTAGACACAATAATCATAAAGTAAGTGATAAAATAGAAGTACTCTATGAAGATCAATTCTGCGGTGACGATGTCTTTTCGGAGATCAATATGGGAGAAAATAATCACAAAGAAAAACGCAGCCATACTCTCGATAATGCCCTGACGATCATTGGTTTTTGATGTCGCGAAAATGAGTATGTAAATCAAACAAATGCAAACAAATATCGGAATGAGATAGGTAATAAATGCGTTGAGGATTTTACGGTTTAGGCGGATATTGTAGTGCAATACCGGTACATCTTGAAACGCTAGCTGAGTTGGATAACCAAAACTTGTATCGTAAGTATGCGTGGTAAAATTAAAATAGCTTTCCACAATTCGGTTTCCTGAAAGTGAAATATTTTTACTCAAGCCGCTTTTTTGATCAGGATTAGTGAAACTATAGCTAGCCAAATCAGGGACAAAGACCAAATGGTCCATGGCGGATAGAGGAGCGATTTCAATATCAAGATGGCGTTTATCAAAGGGGAAATCTTCGTATTTCAAGTTCAGACGTAAGGTGGAACGGAATTCCCAACCTACGAGTAGATATCCATCCTCCTCTTCATTGGCGTTAATGGTTTCCCTGAATCTCTCCTCTATAAATGAGGATTCAGCGAACGGAGATGTTTGGGGAAAACGAAAACCTATACTCACGCTCTCGGCCACATCCAAAGGGTAACGTTGCCAAAGAGTTCCACTGATATTAATATTATAGCTGTCTTGAAACTCGATACGCTCGATAAAAATACCTACCGGCACGTGTGTCAATCTTTCAAACTTAAGTCGATCGGCGCGTTCGTTTTGTGTATCAATGTAAGTATCGAGGCTGGTCATATCGACGATAGGAGGACTATCGGTCTCCCCTGGGGACTCGCTGAGGTTATGCTGCAATGTGCCAATGAGAAATATATTGGCGAAGAGTAGTACGCTGGCAAGGACGCTCAACATCTCAATCTCATTATAATCAAGATCGTCGCGACCAAAATAAAGGGCAATCAAAATCACGAGAAAGAAAGAAAAGGTGAGTGATAATTTGACGTAACGTCGATTTAGAGTGTTCTGACTTCCTGATGATAAATTAGATTTGGTGAAAAACAGACCAAGTCCATAATTGGACATGGGGATGTGTTCGTACTGAAATAAGGAATCTCTATCGCCCTTTTTTTCAGAGAATTCTACATATCCTGATTCGCCGGATTTAATGGCTCGATAGGCCTATACTAATTCGGGGGTGGTTTCGGTTTTAATCAAATCATCAAGGGATTTTGTTCCGATATAATCCGAAATGGGATGTGTGACGAAGGTGTTGTTCTTGGCGGAAATAAATGCGTAGCCGGTCTGTCCTACGCTGATGGAGTGTATCAAATTTTTAAAATCGACAACATCAACGCTCAACCCGATGATTCCACGAACCTGCCCTTTTTTAGGACCGCTACCATAATAAAACGGAACACCATAATCCACATACCAGGCTTTTGAGGCGGCGCCGTAGTAAGGGTCAGCCCATCCCGCGCCCTTCTCAACCACTCCGGTATACCACGCCGTTCCCGGCCCCTTTATCGTATAGTCATAAGAATCTTCTACGAAAATATAATTTTGTTTACCCTTGTCGTAATAGGGGCAAAAAAGGCGTTTGTCTTGGGAGAAGGAATGGGGTGCATAGCAGGCTGATATACCTCGTATTTCGGGAGATTTGAGTGCCGCTGCTTTGATCGCCTCCATAACCTCTTCTTTTGTCAATTCGTCCTTTCCGAACCGAGCGCCCAATGACTGACCTGTAGCCTCAATGTTTTTTAGTAAATCTTCTATATTATTTTTGAGCGTATTTGTGGTTTTCTTCGCCTTGGCTAAAGCGAGGGTATTTTGTCTTCCTTCATAGGAAAAAAAATCTTGTACCTGGAACCCAAATAAAATGAGAGAAAGTAGAGCAAGACTATATAAAGTTAACTTTAATTTGGCGTTCATTCTGATTTATTACAAGATTAGACGCTAAGTATAAAGCACTTTCGTATTTCTCAGAATTCCAGACTCAAGACTGGATCCTAGAATCATCAAGGCGCCCTTGTTTTATCCTCCCTTTCAGCATTTTAGTTGAAGCGAAGACGTTGGTGAAGATCGGAAAGGTAGGTCTGTAGAAGGCGGCGGAAAAGATGGCTGATTGTTAAAACCTTGATTGATCTACCGATGAAGCTGTAAGACCATTACAGTATGTTCAAAACCAAAATTAGAAACCATTGAAAGGTAGACAGACAATGATTGAATCACAAACATCAAGTAAAGAGGCATGGGAAAACCTTGAAACTTTCCTTGCAGAGGAGAACGTCGACCATGCCCCCTTAACCGCTTCCCCCCAGCTTTTGGCGGTTCAAACGGAGAATCAAATCAATCTTGATAAACTGTTTCCGAAGGCCTACCTGGAATTTATTTCCGAGTTTGGATATGTTGGAATTGCATTTAAATACTATTGTTCAATTGGCTTCACCTTCCTACCGCGGTCTTGGATACAGAGTCTCTCCCCACGTATCGATTCTAATGAACCGGTCGCCCTTTTTGCTGCAACCGATTTATCACATGTAAACGGATACGCTTTTGTAAGAAGCGATGATTCCATACAAGTCTGGTATGTGGAAGGTGGAGTTCTTGTGGAGTCTGTGGGTAGTTTCGAAGAATGGTTCCTTCAAATGTCCGTCACCATTCAAAATTACGTAAACGAGCTTACTAATTTAGAAAAAGAAGAACTTCTTGAAGAAGTGATCGGGGATCCTTATCGACTCGAAGATTATTCAATCGGAATAGGTGAAATTGTTTGGTTTTCAAAATTAACAGATAACGGTCAATGTTGGGGGGTAAAAGATCTTGAAGGGAAAGGCGGAGCTGCAAGTATCGTCAGTTGAGGCCTTTGTTGATGGACGCGCAAAAGTATTTTGTAAAAACTGGGGGATGGTTGATGAAACGCTCAACTGGATCATCCCTCCAAAATTTGCAGAAATCCATGAGTTTTCTGAGGGTTTATCATGGGCAGCGCCAGCAAGAACCCACATCTTCAAAAAAGGTGTTATTGATTTGAAAGGAGATTGGGTATTAAAACCGAATTTTAAATTAGTAACTCCATTTCAGGAAAGTGTATCTTGGGCGTGTAAAAAAGAAGGCCCATATATTCCTGCAAAAGAACGGCCGGATATACGTCCAGAAGCTGGACTTTTTAGTCTTGTAAACAGCGACGGGAAAATACAAATCAAAGCAAGATTCAGTGGAGTTAGCGGTTTCGTAAATGGAATTGCTTGGGTGCAAACAAGAAAAACGGGTCAGCTTTGGGGGGCCGTGGACAAACAGGGAACATTTCTTATCGAACCCACTTATGAAAAGATGAGAGGGCGTTCTTGGTATCAAGACTGGAGCTGGACGACAGAAGACGAGGGTTCAAAGCTTGAACTTAAATTAGGAAAGAAATGGTATTCTGAAGAAGAAATTCTTCTCGAATTCGCACAGGAGAACAAATAGAAATCGCCGAACTTTTGATTATTGATTCATCGTTTGCGGATTCGATTTGCCGCCTGAAATGAAAGAGACATGAAGAACGCTTTGCTATAAACAACCATAGAACGCTTTGCTATAACCAACCAGGAGACGCGCACTGTCAGGTATAAAGGGCGAAAATCGGATTCAACGTCAGGAAGTAGACAAAAATAGAAACCCACGATAGGGTAGAAGCAAGTGATTCCGATGTGAATTGAAGTTTGAATAAACTCAAATTCGTTAACCTCGTGAGTGAAAATTGGAAAACAAGGCATCCATCATAAAGCTCCGGGGAAAAATCCCTATTGGACTATCTGCAGCAAAAAAGCTTCTTGAAAAGGTGAGTTTTGATTTGCAGGAAGCTGAACTCATATGGAAGAGAAATCAGACGAATCTTTTAGCCGAAAAGATTTCTGTTAAACGTGATGAAGCTAAAGAGCTCTTGGAATTTGTTAAGTACGACTTCCCCAAAGCCTTATCAATATATAGAGAACGAAATACGACGGTTGTTGAACGCATTCTTGAATCGTCAAAAAAAGAAGCGGAAGTTTTAGCAAATTTCTGGGTACTTATAAGTGAACATTTAGGCCATGACCTCACCTACGGCGGATGGATAAGTCGCGAAGGCTTTGAACAGCTCCCTGAGTTGATTAGAGATATTTTAACCGTCTGGCAGTGGTACGCATATTATGATTTCGAGGGTGTTTCCGTTGAACAAACCAATACACAAGGCGTCATCAACATTCTTGAATTTAAACTAGGACTTCCAGAATTCGCTCACGATCTGAAACGACTGAAAGATATTACAGATACCTTCAACGCACAGTTCGTTGACGATGATAGTTTAGAGAAACGCGTTGAAATGAGAAATCGATTGGTCACTTCTATTCCGTACAAATCAATCGATAGTAAAATTGATTTGATGGAAGATTTGGTAATGAAAAAAACATATTCTTACCTACTTGAAAACTCGACCAAAATAGATAATCAAATCACGAAAACGAACTTCAAATAAACCGTGAGGTGTCCCTAAAACCAACATTGAGGGCTACCAAAACTGGGAACCACAATGACAACCTTCAATAGAAGACGAAAAAAAGCCTCAAGTCTCGAAAAAATCGGTCCATCTTGACATTCTGTGAGGAGTATAAATTAGTAAAAGTGAACGTTTGGAGAACACAATGTTTATATGTTTTGTACGTTTTACTCTATTTTTCTCATGTAGCCCCGAAGACCTCTATTACCAAAGACGATAGTACCAACAACTCACCTTTGTTGGGGAATTCTTCTAAAATAGAGGTGAAAAATCTTTCAGTACGCGTTTTTCGTGATCGAAGCAACGATGGCTGCCGTGCTGTAACAACTGAAAAAGGAGCCTGCCCAACTTACGAAATATCATTTTCAGTAAAAAACGATACTACCTTGGAAATTGACCGTGTAAATTCGATAAAGCTTGATTTCAATAACGGTCTTCCTCTTCTTGATATAGCCTTTACCTGTAATATTGATCCTTGGAACATTGCTCCTGGGGAATCTTCTGGAGTTATCGATTTCAAAATATCATATGGGGTTTAAAAATCGATTATGGCTGTGGGTATGAAGACGATTCCTCGAAAAAAGTTGAAAGAATAGTTGATACTCTTAACATCAAGTTAGGACCAACAGGTCCCCTCGAAGGGAATCTAAAACTGACATTGAACGGATTGAACGAAGACGCATCCAAATGGACAGCCACAACATCAACGGACTTTTGATCAAAAACGCGATCGCTTTTACTGGTCCGTATTTTATTTGACAGAAAAAAGCGGCTATGTCATTAAGCTCTCAGCCTAATTTAGGAGTTAGTATGCGAACTTTTAGCGGAATGTTGTTTTGTTTTTTATTAGCGGGATGTGTAAGTATGCCCAAATACAACGCACCACGCCCATATACCGCTGATATGTCCAAGGTAGAATCCTCGCCTATCACGATGATGGTAGCCCATCCCATGAATTTGGATCTCTACATCGTCATCGATCCTACGAAGGTCGAAGATACGATTTCAATCAAGAACTCTCGCCATACGCTAAAAAACTTCAGAAACTTTTTCTCCGATGGATTAAAGAAATCCCTGGAGTCTTATTTTAATGCAATTCACATTGTAGAGCCCGATTTTCAAGCTCCAGAAACGCCTTATGTTTTAGCCGAAACGACAGTTCGGAGGGTCGAGGCGGTAAATCTACAACGGGGTTATTCGGTCCACAGTATTCTTACCTTAAATTGGTCAATCGGAATCCGACCCAGCGACGCCGCTAATTATACCTTTTCTTTTTCGGGTGTCGGAACCAGTGCCGATTCTTATCAATCACTTGAAGTAGGTACCACCCAAATGCTTGAATCTGGGTTAAACGGATTTCTACAAGGCTGGACCGAAAAAGAAGTGCCGAAAAAGTTACGAGAACACTATACCAACACCGTAGAATCCCGACCAGAACTCAATAAACTTTAGATTTGATTTCGGATTTTGGTGTGATGAAGAGAACCCCACCTACAATTCTTTTCCGACGATGGGTTTTATCGCCCTGTGGTGCAGTCGTGTTACCATTTCTGTTCCTAAATCTTCACTGATTACATAGCTCAAATAATCGATTCCTTTTCTTAAGGTCAATTCAACGCTGAGCACTTCAAATTCCATTCTTTCTTCGTCGATGACTTGAATTCGTATTGCTTTTCGATGATCACTCCAATCCTTTTGGGAAATTTCTTTATCGGTGATAAGAACGTATCCGCGCTTTGTGACATAGAATATTTCAATGATCTTCATATTGCTTTTGCTCAGTAAAAACGCTTTTATATCAACTCCTCGCGGTCTCAATCAACCTCTTTTTTATCTCCCATGGATAGCAGTTGCGATTCGGGTTCCTATAAGCGCCGACCAAGGTAAAAACTGATTCGACAAAGCCAAGACAACTTTTAGCGGACAGGTATCAGCCGATCTCGGTTTGACTCGAATGACTTCCGACCTTGTTGGACCCACAATATCATTATTGGAAATACCAAGACACATGGTCGTATAATTGTTTAGGCGAACCCACGGTTTATCGTCGACGATAGCGACGATATTCCTTTCTAAATGAAAGGATGGTTTAGAGGTTAGCGGCGCACTTTCGTAAACTCGCATACAAATGACCGCGTGGAAGATGGAATATGGATTTCTAATTTAGTCGGTAGGTACTTGATGTCCTTTACGCTTCTTTAATCGCTTGTTTTATCTCATCCATTTCGGCATGGTAAAGGACCGAAAGGAGTGAAGATGTCAATTGAACCCTATAGTAACGAAACACAAACCCAATGGGATGCGGGCAAGTTCCAAGTTATGGTTATGTCCCCCAACCTTGCTTCCCCGATTGGTTTCTGTGAAGGCACCCCTATGGATGAGGCCGAGATTTTAGAGACGGCAGAAATGGAGGGGGTTGAGGTGGTTATTGAGAAAAAATTACTGAAGACCAAGCGTGAAATTTGGACCATTCAAACCGTGTGCGATCTCTAGACAGAAGCTGGAGACCAACCCCACAATGATCGCTCTTTCGACCTTTTTCAAGATAGAGGATGACCTAGCCAAAAGAGAAACGAACTGAAGTCGTGTCGCCTTCCAGTCAAACACCTTCCAACATCCTATCCCATCCTGAAAAGGAATCAAAAACGATTAAACCCGTCGAGCAAACTAAACTAAAGGGAGTCGAAGGTCTGGATAATAAATTCTGATTTGGACCATGGACTTTACTATCGCTCGTGAGAGAATAGCCGGGTTAGAAAATCCAATTTCTGGCGCTTTTGTCAATTTGCGACACATTGCGTCTTTGAAATGAAGAGAATTTTTAGCCGCCTCAAAGGATAGACTATGAAAAAGACATTTAATTTTAATATACCCAATAAAAAACGTGACCGACAAGTGGAGGCCACGATTCACCAAATCAGAAAATACATGGCGAGGGAGAGACGAAAAACGCTCCCAGAAAAGGCGGACTTTTGGGGATTCGATTGTAAGATTGGAGAGAACGAGAAAGAGGTATCTGTCGTTCATGAAAAGGAGATTTCTAAAAAAATACTTGGTCTTGCTGCCGAGGGGCTAGAATCTTTTTACATCGAAATCCTGGTTAAAGCTGAAACCCGGCAAAAAAAAGCCAAAGTTACTGACACAGGTCAAGACGAATCCGAGTAAATGTTTTTGTAAATCCTCATGATTTACATTAAAAACCCTTTGAGCAATCCGATCAAAAAGGCAAAATTTCGTCGATAAATTAAGGCAAGGTCCCCTTATTCCATGTATTAGGAGGCATTGTGAACTTTAATCATTCGCTCTATTTTTTTCTGAGCATGCTCATTTTTTCCAGTTGTAGCAATAATCTTTAAGAAGATAACGCGTGTGAAGAACCCATCAGGTCCTTGGGGTAGAAAACGACCGTGAATGGGTAGAAAAAGTACAAATGATCAAAGAAAAAGAAGTGAGAGAGGGAAATTAAAATATCATTTTCGCAGGCAATATCTTTAGTGCTTAAATTTAAATCTTCTTTTGGAATTTGTATTGCTTTTGATAAATCAAGATGACCTTTTTTG
>JAUTBZ010151481.1:0-11687 GCA_032361785.1 Lepetodrilus galriftensis
GTGTTATTGGTGTTTCTCTGTGTTATTGGTGTTCCCTCCACTGATCTCACAATGCCATGGTATTGCTTTCAGCGTGTCCATGTACCAGTGTATGCGGCTCAGGAAGAGAGGACCGGCGGTAGTGGAGCTCATGCTAGGTACGACATCACAACACCTCACAACACCTCACAGCACCTCACAACACCTCACATCACCTCACAACACCTCACAACACCTCACAGCACCTCACAACACCTCACAACACCTCACAGCACCTCACAACACCTCACAACACCTCACATCACCTCACAACACCTCACAACACCTCACAACACCTCACAACACCTCACAACACCTCACATCACCTCACATCACCTCACCTTAACTATTCCTTTGGGTCTACAAGTATTGCTAATAATGCAGCGTAATTGAGTTCAATACTTCAATACGATACACCTATACTGAACTATTGCATTGAACATATTGCTAATAATGCATCCACGTCATCGAGCTTATTACTTGAATCCCGAACATTATGTACAATGTCTTAGGATTATTTGAAGTCACCTTTAATATCCTAAAGACATGCTGGCGTGGTACTACCTTCTCTCATACTGGAAGTACATCTTAGATCTGAACAGTTGCTGTATAGTATCAATGATATACGTGAAATAAGCTTATATATTAATACTTTACTACCGTACAGTATGTCTTTGAGTCAGTAACAATGAGTAACTATGTGGTTGATGGGTTTTCTATCACTTGTTAAATTAAGGTTATGATGCAATACATGTGCAAGACGCTTTGATAAACTATTTTACTTTACTTTTTACCTGTGTTATCTAGGTACACCCGTCTCGGCTCACGACCGCGCGTGCAACGAGTGGAGTTTCGACAACGTACACAAATACGTCCTTATACGTAAGTACCTGAATACGTCATACGTAAGTACCTAAGAACCAATCAGAAAGTGATTACACGGAGATATGAAGCGTTCGCAAATAATGGCGTTAGAAATCATAGACGAATGATCGTGTATAGAACATGTTGTAGATACTATCTAGATTCAGTGCATGTCCTATCTACACCGTCGTGGTGTTCATGTGGTGTTGACACCTCTAAGTGGTGGGTAATGTTCCAACACATGTGGTCTCCATGAAGGATATACTCGCACGCGCAATTAACGCATCATTAGTGTCCGTGCTCGTTACATTAAACCAACTCTTTCGTGACAGCACGTGTCCAGACATCGCTTGGCGTGTTTTGAATCTCGACAAATATCTTATCACAGGTTTCATTAGTTCTATTTATACGACTGTAGCTGATCCGAGAACGTGACATTTGAGTGTGTTTCCTAACCACCGGACATCGAAACCGGCTTGAATGGCGATGCGAGAAGCCGAAATGAATGAAAATACAGATAGAAACAAATCCAGCTTTCATCGTCTTATTGATAAATTAGACATGCGCGGAGAAGAGAAAAGTAATTTCTCTCCGAATGTTGTGGCAGTAGTCTGGGAGTCGGCCATTGTCTCCACGGTCAATATGGCGGAGGTCTGGAAACTCCTAACAGGGTTCGCTATTGTTCCTCAGCACGTGCTAAGCGTGCCTGCTTGTGCTAATCTCGCCAGCTTTCCCAGAGTTCTCTCCACGGCGGAGTAATACTCCTCCACAGTAAAACAAGTCGCTATCTCGCTCCTGATGTAATCATGCTATCAAATATTGATCACACTCGGGTAACCATGTTTCTGCCGCGCAAATCACTGAGATAAATCAAAATCAGGCTTCCTGTGTGCTGGACCTCCACCTAACAGAACACGTCTTTGAGCGATATGTTGCCAGTTGCATCACGTAGAAACCACGTAGATAACGGAATACGAACTCTGGTGTAATAATTGGGCTATTGAATATTGAAATAGGTAGGGTTAACGCAGGCCCCAGCAGTGACGGCTATTACGACGGTTCACGGTATAATCACTTCCTGTTTCGTAATCGTCAAACTGAATTGCAGTTCTTCAAAAATAGGTTAACGCTATTATCGCTAGTAATGTGGCACAGAATATTATAGTCGGATATCATGATCATATTGTACTCATATATGTCCGATATAGTTTAACGTAATACTATGGCAATATTGTATATTATGTTTACGGGAATCATCCAAACAATAATACATGTTTGTGAAGTTCTGTTCGTGAAACGTAAACATAAATATACTCATTATTGCGCTGTTGATATATATCTAGTGGTTGTTGTATATTTGGATAGTATGTATGTCACTTGAAGCCATAATAACTCCGTGTTTCACTGTCTCCATGTTCTAAACCTATGTTCTAAAGCTATGATGTTCTAAACCTCTGATGTTCTACTTCAGCGATGGAAGCCAGGGTGTCGCCCTGTCCACTACCTGGGAGTTATACCTACGTGGACAAGATGTCCGACTGCCGGGGGGAAATAGAGATAGGATGCGCCGACCCCACCCTCATCGTGATGAAGGCGTCTTGCCCCTCGGGTCATCAGACAGGTGAGAGACCGGATGTGAACCAAGTATTATGATCTGACACCGAGATTACGATTGTTTTCAAAATACGATTTCATGCTCAAGATCAAATGTTATATGGGGATGTATGAACATTATGAGTTGAGGATTGCATGCTACTCACATGTTTCGTAATCTCGTGGCCTCGTAGATCTTTGTTCACTGAGAATTGTGTGCGCTTGCATGGTGAATCGAATGCGTGTGCATTAATGTGCGTGCGTGTGTGTTACATCTGTAGGATTAAGCAGGCTAATTTGAAATTACCGAATGATTGATCCTTACAAGAATGTGTCTTCGTGACAAGACAATACTTCTGTTTTTTAAAAATGCTCTTCACTCTGAATGCCAATGTAAATAAACGCCTACTATATCCTGAACATTTCACGCTAAATCGATATTACTGTTTTTTTCTTGACTACCTAATAGGAATTCATTGAAGTCAGGTTGTCGTGATGTTAGCTCAGCGGCTGTGGTTTGTCAAATCATGTAATGTCCTCGTCTATTTCCTTGCCTAAGCAAAGTGCCTGAAAAAAATATTACGTATTTCTTCATTCCCAGTAATAAATTAGTCGTCTGGTAATTTAATTTAACTGTTTCGCTACAAGAAATAGCCAGAACAAATTTCATTACAACTTCTCATATGGTATCTGACTTACAGTCGCAATAGAAATACAGTTTTTGCCAAACTACAATAGTTTTTGTTTTAATTGTAAGGCAGATAAAGGCATTAATCACGAACCTGGATACAAAGCTGTAGCATGTCTATGACGGTCCCACGATGTCCACACGCCTACACCGCTTATTTACAATTATTTTCAGGAATTCAATTAATGAGATAATTTCAAAGTGAACAGATAATATGGTTACCACTTCGTCAAGTAGGACGATATGAAGTTCTTATGATTACTTACTATAGTAGCAAACTAGACAATGCTGATGAGAAATACGCTGATTAGATCCTTGACTTTGAAATGTTCGTTGACCACCGAAGGATAGACATAAGTATTTGTATGTTGATATATTTGACGAAATAATCCAACACCGTATTATCTCCCGTACTCTCCCGTACGAAACTGTGTAACTCTAAGGTAACCGTAACTCCAGCCGTGTCATACATCTCGCCATTGCTACGGTTAACGCCACGGTTACCTTAGAGTCACGCCGCTTCATACAGGTGGGTCCTTGATTTGTTCATTTGCGATTGATTCAGGAAATCTACATTATTTAGGAGTATGTAAGCTGTGAATTTATTTATCTCTCAAACCTGCTCAAGCATATGCGTAATGCATATTATATTGCGATATTGGTTAGAGGAATTAAACTGGACTTCTTTACTATATTATTTAAGTGAAGGCACCTGATGTGTAATGAGTTTGAAAGTTCTCGTGTCACGTGGCCATTCGGCTCTGATTGGTTCCCGTAGTCATCCGTGACAGTCCAATCAGCGGACAATAGCGCCCCCGCCACCCTTTAGTCGGTGTGTTAATAATTCATACCTGGCTCAGCGGGGCGTCCCATACTGGCCGTGATTGTAACAAGGAATCTAAATAAAAATAATAAACATCAGTTCATTATGTCGTTGTCTAAAAGGACAATCTTCGCTGCATTGAATTTGTTTTTTTAATGAATACACATTCCCCTGTCGTAGAATGAACTCGCCCCAAGACAACGACAACAGGAAGAGCACAATCCAATCAATAGATTATAATGAAACTCAAACAGCTATTATTTATCTTTGTTGTGTGTTAGCTTTTATCATCATTATGTATGTTAGATGAAGGTATTCCAACATTGAAATTCTGCGCCGTTAGATCCGATGATGGTATTCCAGGTAAAACAGCATTGAAATTCTGCGCCGCAGCGAAATGTTGAAATTTCGTGCAATGTTAATATCATACAGTAGAGTGTTTATATTCGTAAATAATTGGTGAATATTGTACAATGTAACTAGATGTGTTTACTTTCTCGGTTACAGTGGAGATATTACAATGTAACCAGAACTGGACTGAGCACGTGCGGAGCCAGGCGCGGTACATCATCATCAGCAAGCCGGGGGACAACCAGAAAGTGTCCGACTGTCTGGTAGGTCATCGTGTCCATCTGTCTGATATGACAGTGTGTCATACTGTCTGTTGGGTCAAGTGTCCGACTGTCTGTTTGGGTCAAGTGTCCGACTTTCTGTTTGGGTAAAGTGTCCGACTTTCTGTTTGGGTCAAATGTCCGACTGTATGATAGGTCATTGTGTCTAACTGCTATATATAATCCTCTCATTCTGTTGTCTTTAGAAGCATTGTATTGAGTTTCAGTAGCACATGATAGTATATATAATAGCTTGAAATCAAAGAATTCCACAGGTTCTTGATGTTATTTTAATGACACGACGTCGTGTAGCGTATTAGAGTTCAATACATTTGAAAACCAATGTACACTCCTAATACATCTAGTTCTCTTGTTTCTATGTGTACATAGATAGCTTACTGGTCGCTATTGACTTTACTGAATTTGGTTGTGTCTTTGTTCTTCATCAGTTGATCTCTTACCCAACGATTTTGTCATTATATATCCTACAGTATACTGAGATCAATATTAGTTGTCTGGTTTTTTAATTGGTGTCCAATATTAACTTTGCTTAAACGTTGCTTAAAGCCCGCGTGTTAATTATACCTTGTATTTCCTTCAGGTATATAAGGAGAGCATAGACGGGTTTGAGCTACTGGCGGAGGAAGATTGTGGGGGTGGAAACCTGAAGATCATGAGGAAGCCAATCAGCGTCATCATCCAGCCAACGATACGTGAGTTCAAAGTCTTAGTGTCACCGTCCGGATGCAGTTGCTATCTGGATGGCTAAGCTTACACAATAGTCATGCATTTTATTGATGGAATTCTACATGTATAGTATCAGTACTACTTTGTGAAAGGATGCGCTATGAATTATCTTTGTACTTGCACGCAATGGACCCAATACTTTCTCTGATTTCAAACCTGTATATATTTATTGAACCTATTAAGTCTAGAATATGCATTGTAGATGTTTGGAACCTGAGATACACAACCATCAGAGACCATCCTTACTGGAGGATATTCTCGTTTGATATTGTAGGCATAAGTTAGTAACGAATGTAAAGATGATAATACGTCCATTGACTTCTGATAATGACCACCTGACAGTATGGGAGATATCCAAGCTAGTATTACTCATTACATATAATTACTATCTTCTTTGTTTCAGAGAAGTGCAAGGCACCTGAGCCCAGAGTTCAACCCCAGCCTAGCACCAACCCCCACACCGGGGGTCAGGGGTCAGGAGGCCAGCAGTCACATGACATGCGTGAAGGGCGTGACAACCGCGGGAAATACAGTGACAATAATAGTGGTAATAACAGAACGCCGCAAATAGACAGGAAAGACATCACAGTTATAAGTGCCGGCGGTAGGACGAATTGTGGGAGTGTGACACTTATGGTGATGTTAGTGGCGCTGCTGGCGTGGATCAGGTGACGCAGTGACGTAGACTGACGTTAACATTGTGCTCAAGAGGTCGTCCGTAGTCCCCGTCGTTGACGAGGGGGGCGGGCTGTACTCAGAACAAAATCTGTTTCAACATTCCTGTATCGAGCGAACAGATTTGTGATATTACCTTGTATTACTCATGTCATACCAAGTTATAACACCCCGGGCACTGATAACAAGTTATAACATCCGGGTACTGGTCCTCTGACAACGAAGACAAGACCTTCATGACTGGATGCTGCTCAGCACTGCGCGTGCGTCCCGTGGGGTGAGGAGTGCGCATGTCTGAAGACGAGTGAAGCTGGACACGAAGCTCGTAAAAGAACGAGAGAAACCCCCATTGGTGGCCAATGCCAATTCCAAAGTAATGGATCGTTGCTTTTTTGTTGTGTGTTCGGAAGGATATGTGAATGGTAGTGGATGTGACACTTCATTTAAGTGCGTCACGGCGGCGGTCAAAGTTTGGAGACGGAGAACGACTTGGAGGATAAGGAATTTCCTAAGTGTGAACACAGTGGTGCAGACAATACTTAGCCCAGGAGAATACCGAGCCAATAGTCGGTGCGCTAGCGCCGACTGTCATTGAACTCTCTGTAGTTACTCTCTGCTGCCGGTTCTTACAGTACTGTTGGTTCCCCCAGTGCTGGCACGTGCAGCCTGGCCGCCCAATATGTCGTTCGTCAGGCCAATGCTTGTATTTTAAACAAACAATGCGCCGGTATTTCTAAATGAAAAATTCCCAGTCGAAAGTGCTCTTTCATCGTCATCATTTCCCATTATCACCATATGACTATCAACTTTATATGACCATGGCTGTGTATCGTTATTGTGTCATCACCATCTCATCTGTGTAGTTGTCGACATCATCATCATCGTCATCACCAGCTGTGAGCTTGTCACGTGACTATATCTGTTTACTATCCGAGATGGAGCATCAGACCCCGGGCAATACTGTACATGTTTCCAAGGCCGTTGTTAATGGTTGAATATTTATTTGTTATAGTTATATGTATTATTTTTAAAGAAAGTATTTCTAACAAGATTGATACGATCGTGTGTATATGTTTAAGATACGAGATTAAGATACTTTGGAATGTATGAAATATAGAACTATATTTGCTATGTGAACACTCTGCCAAAGTAGCAAGTACATGATGTCATTTAGTTCCTGCACAGAGAGTAAAAAGGCGTTATTTTGCTGCATATCACTCCGCGACAAAGCAGTGAATAGTCACTTCCTGCAAATCGTCCGAAATGCGCATGCTTCTCCCGGATGTATCCAATCAGGCTCCTACTCCTCTGGATTCCATCCGGGCGATAACGACACATGACCGTGCCTTCCCAGTTCATCAGCTATAAACTCTGTGTGTCCGTGTGCGTGTGTCCGTGTGTGTGTGTGTGCGTGCGTGCGCGTGTGTATTCGTCAGCCCGTGTAACCCCGAACTCATCGTCCCGGATGCTGCCTTTGTACGTGCATCACAATCTGGTATTTGTCTGACGGTATCGTGTTGTATGAAGGGCACAGGGTTCCATGCTTTTACCAAAGTTCATTTCAATGTCCTTTTCCATCGTGGCGATGTTTGCAATGTTTATATCCATTGATTTGTAAAGTTTAACAACCGCTGTAGACGACAGCTAACAGAACTCACTACAACTCGTCATGTCTATCGTAGCTTTCTTCCACAACGCTTGCGTGTGGATTCAACAAGGAAGAATGCCATCAAAGAAATCATGCCATATGCGATAAAGTGAAAAACACGCATTCACTTTTAGGTATAACTATTATGAATTTTTAGTACCGATGTAACTCGACACGACTGTGTGTGAAATACAAAACGTTTAGCTATGTTTCCAGTTTTGTTTGCAAATGATATTGTTTTGTAAGTATCGCATAAGTAATCGTTGTTCTCCTCGGTCTGACAAGAGTAATCGTTCTTGATGGCATGTGTCAACCTTGGTCTTAATGAAGTAATCATACTTGGCAAATAGGGAATCTCAAGTTGCCGCGATTAGAGAAAATGTTAAAGAAATACTACCTTGGTTTTGAGTTTGGATTCAAGTTCCATTAACTAACAATGTATATAACAAAGATATCATTTAAATGTGTTCTTTGGCATTCTCGATTAATTCTTTTGGAAATATGTCGTTGCTTGACCAAGGTTAAGAGCACTCACCGACGCCATGTTTATTGGTAACTAAGTGGCGATAACTCTGTCAGATGAAGGGAGATGAGCGAGATATTAATGTTCGGTTCTGTGGTCCCTGTCAGTCGGCTGTGCTTGTCTGGATTGAGTCGTGCTCGGTGATGTAGCGAACCACGTGACCGATGACGTATGTACCTGCAATGTTTCCAGAGTTTGCTATGGATCCCTTTCACAAACATTTCGTAAGCTAGTTAGCTTTCTAAGACGATTAGTTCCATTTGAACTAATTACTACCATTGTTATGATGTGAGGAATATTGGATGAACGTTACCAACGTCACAATAAAGTTATTTATATATTTATTTATTTACAGTAGGCTTACGACATGTTTGTGTGGCGGGGTCTGTAATGTAATATATCTGACCCATTTTGTAAAATCATGAACGAAATTATGTACAGTGGATGTAAAAAGTATATCTCGCAATAAAATATCATGTATAAAACTATGTATGTGTCTGTGTTCGATATCAGAGTCTCCACTGTAGGCGCACATGCAATGGATGTGTCATGTGAAGTTACAAGGAAGCCACACCCCCGCCACCACACAGCAATTGGAAAGAATAACATGATTTGAAGTCACGTGTATTCCTTGTTTGTACTGGAGTAGAACATTACAGATTCAACTGACAGAACGTGGCGTGCATGCACTAATAAGACAGGCATTGGACATTTCAGGCGAAACATTTCAGATGATTTATTTACATCTCTGAAGGCACGAAATAAGTAACATTTCAGGTTGTTCAATATATGGCTGACATCTTTCTCGAAACCCTTTGCAGTGATAATGATGACTTAATATCCGTCAAATGCATGTTACGGATGTTAAGTAGTCGAGGAATAATAGCCGGAGTTTCGAGTGTGGGCTACTATACATATATGTACGTACTTGAGCCAAACATAGTATTACAGTACTTATGACAAACAAACATGAATAATGACAATTCCTAAACATAATTTCACTCAGTTTTCACAACAGAATTGAAGCCACACTTACATTTAGTAACATTTGGGCTATGATCTACATTTACTATCTTGTCTACTAATTACAAAACAATTACTAAATGTTACATTCAATGTTAAATACTAAATGGATATGCAAACATAAATTGCACTCACTTTTCACAACAGAATTGAAGCCACACATACATTTAGGAATATTTTAGGTATCATCTAAATTTACTATTTGTTCTACTAATTATAAAACAATTACATTTTTGTTAATTCAATGTTAAATACTAAATGGATATGCAAACATAGTTATGTAAATTTCCAAGCAGTAACACGAAGCAATTGTAATATTCATTGCAATTTCAGAATTCCATCCATTATCCATCTAAACATTCTCAAGACGTGAACATTCGCACGATCAGCCAGTCCGCCATTAGCACGTCGCCTCCCTAAACAGGTCACGTGGTCCTCCAGGGGAGGTAATTAGCATAAGCTGGCGACAGAACAATACAACTGCCTCCACAGTGTTCCCTCCCTGCAAATGTCTTGTATTAAATCGAACTTTAACACGCTCCTTACCCCGGAGACGGACATTTATGTGGGCCAAATCTGTGAACAATTCTTCTTAATATGTTAATGAATTATTTCACGGACAATCAGAAGAACAAAAGGAATGATTCATGAAACAAGAACAATTGTACCGTCTGTATACGTGGGTACACTCGATGCATTATTATGCAGACTAATGAATCAGGGGAGGCAATCAGCCATGAAGAGCAGCCATGCGTACCGCTAGCTCTTTCCGTCCCGTATAGCCCACTACCTCTGATAATGAAGGACTCCCTCCGTCTATCATACACACGAATACACTAAAGAGCTATTGGAGGCAAGTCGAGATATGATTGCCACCTTCCTGAAAATGATGTAAGGATTACAGTGCTTCAGCCTAACCTTAACCAGTGACCCATGAGAACGATACGGAGAGTACGATTCAATTATGCAAGATGTTTAATAGCTTTCACCGGAAGTCAGTCGCTATTTACGTCCATGACAGCTAGAGCTGATGCAGTGGTAAAGTGATCAAGATTCATAATAGAGGAATACGGCAGTCTGCTAAAACAGTCCTTATTTAATATTGATGAGCCCCACGCCTATCGTTATATTATACATGAGTAACAACATGTGCTAATAATAGCTACGTCTTTCTGATTGAATTAAGACCTACCGTAATCAGTGTCTAACAATGTTATATTTACTAATTAGCAAAGTATTCTAAGAAAGTAGATACAATTCTACACCGCGACGTACATGAAAGCATCAGGCAGTGGAGAATAGGGTTTAACATAAATCATGATTTGATTACGGTTGTCAATGTTCTACCAATATTAAAAGGATATCCGACAAATAAGAGATATAACCAGGCGCATAATGGAAGAGTGCGGATGATAGGGTGGTATTGTTTCTGTTAATAGGCAAACACGACGACGTAGTGAGGGACATATAATCCACAGACAATGTTTGTTCACCATCTGTTTCTACCCACCTATTTGTTTGCATGCATCTGAAAGCTATCCCGTGTCAGGTGATCAATTTAGGATAATTAGGATAACGTATAGTTCGTGCAGGTGAGATTACCGGCTTTTTACTGACGCTGACTCAAGGTAAACACCACTTCCTCACGACATCGCCGACGACAAGAACGTACCCTCGTTCACCATGACACCAGCATGACAACGCGTCAGATTTCAAGAATGGCAAAGTGGAAAATGGTCATGATCAGAAGAAAACATCATAATGCATACATGAACATGGGCGCGGTATTTGAACAGTTCGCTAAGCTGTTAAGCATAGCTTCTACTTATGACATTGAGTGTAATTGATATGACTTCTTATCTTACCTGAGCACTTAGACATTACTGGCGTCATAGGCTCTGCCTGGGGTCATCATTGTACCTGGACATATTACTTATCATTCAAAGTATGTAATTTCTTAATAGTATGCTAGATGTGCCTGGCGCTCCTACAGTGTCTTCACAAGGTATACATAGAAGGCACTTTGTGAGTCATATCTCGAGATTCAAGATAAACATACATATATAGTAGTTCACGATGTGTATCTCAATGATGGACGCAGGAGGGTTGCACTTAAAAGACAGCATGCCATCAGCATTACATACATATTAGTCATCTGGAGGCAGACCACACGAGACTATAGTAGAGCATGAGGAACACTGCCGATCCCTGGTTTCGAACTCGAGTTGTTGTACTGCGAGTACAACGCTCTACCGACTGAGCCAAAGGCGTAACCCTGCTGGCCGATACCAGTATAGGAGCATCTTATATCACTAGAACACAGATTACAATAAACTTCAAGACTTGAGGGTTAACCATTGCGGATACGGTTAGGCCATCATTTTGTGCCTACTATGTGGCTGCAGAGACTCACCCGACGTGTAGTTTCCAGTTTCAGACCCTCGGGGTTCCCTACGATTGTCGGAAACGGGACA
>JAUTBZ010151492.1:0-11687 GCA_032361785.1 Lepetodrilus galriftensis
TAGTAGTAGTAGTAGTAGTAGTGGTAGTAGTAGTAGTAGTAGTAGTAGTAGTAGTAGTAGTAGTAGTAGTAGTAGTTTTATCAGTAGTAGTAGTATTTCTAATTTTCTACTACTGATAAAACTACTATACAACACATAAAGAAACAGGCAGATCACATGTCTATACTATATGTAGAGACAACACGTACACAGCTTGCCTATAGTATACTGTCATCAAAGTAGTAAATTACAATTACATACTAATTTAAATTATGATTACAAATCTCTATTTAATTAGTTTTTCCCTGCCTTCAACGATATTTCAATGACCTACATCAGCGTTATCTTGTAATAAACCATATGGCTCCCTCTACATTAATCCTTAAGTTCAATCATAATAGCGTTCAGGTTATCTGTCAACCTAAATGTTCCTACCCTAGAAATACCATGAATGTTATCACATAACTTAATATGTTGTGCTAACATTCGGATCTATTCAATTTTCAAATGAGTTCAGCCACCCCCACGAATTCCAGTCGGAACGTGATCTTCACCATTCTACATTTCCCATTGGAGTTGCTTCCCTTTGATTCGAATTCGTTAAATCACATGAACATATTTGACGTATTCGGGTTTATATATTTACTTCCACCGAAAGCAATCGTGTGATCATTCTATGTACACTCAGTAGCGACGTCTATCGATGAATTAGCGGCATTTCTTTCGCCGTGATTTATTGAAATGAGTTCTCTTTTCTTTAGGCTTTTAAAGAGAATAAATATAAAGCTTTGAACAGCTGTTGAATAGCAGGTTTGATAACAGTATAAATGTGATGAAAATAATCTACATTTATCAGCATCAGTGATGATAAAGACTATAATTGAATACACTAAGTCTTGTTACCTTATTACTTTTATTATTTAATATTACTAGCATACCTTGTTTTGTTTTTCTCGATCAATCAGTTCTTTGCAAATTTGAACATTAGTAACATGGATAATTTTGAAATCTAATATATAATTTATTAGATTTATATAATTTAGAACCGCGTCCGTTTACGTCCGTATTATGATAACAGAGAGTTAAAAATACATATTCATTCATTAGTGTCAAATTATACACCTTGTTCACACTGGTCATATTACCACGAGTAAAGTGTTGTCGCATGCAATTGCGTGTTTATGTCTTTACTTCCACCGAAAGGAAATCGGACACCCCACTTCTGTTTAGCAGACACAATGCGTATCCATTACCCATTGCGTGACGTCTGTCGTATGTTAGCATTGTACCTGAATGACATACATTTCAATATACCGTGCATGTCTCCGTAATTTAAGTCTGTTATTAAAGCAAGAGATACGAAACCTGGAAGAGGGGAATGTATATACCTTCTGCTGTCTGTTTCGTTTAGTGACACACACTTGTAATTGTGTTGCTGTGACAAAAGTCAAAGAGCATTCGTATGAATTCATTACGTTTCGTCCCCAGTGCATTTCGCCCTCGTTCATTTCTATGGGTAGCCATGCATTAGTGCGGTGTAGATAGTACGTCGGAAAGTTAACTTCTGCGAGGATTGATACCGAGTTCGAACTTCCCATAATGGTTTCAAACTCAGCAGTGACTCAGGTCCTACAATCTGTCACGTCGCTTCCTTCAGATAAATGGATGTGTTAGTGGTAAACTCATGTTCCGGTTTCCATGGGTAGCTATGGATGTGTTGGTATTAAAATCTGTTTTCTGCTTCCCTCGGTAGCTGGATCGAAATGGATGTATTAGTGTAAAACTGAGTGTTCGGTTTAGCTATGGATGTGTTGCTGATCAACTCAGTTTCCGGTTTCTATATATATCTATGGTTATATTCGTAGTAAACTCAGTTTCCGGCTTCTATATATTAGTATGGATCATTCGTAGCAACTTCGCAACATTCCAGATCGGACATTTTCGCTCGTACCTAGCCTCGTTCCCAGCCTCGTGCCGAGATCTTTGGCACGATCCTTACAAACCAATCAAAATGCACGTTATAAACGCTTAGCGATACAAAAGAGCGCCTATATATTGATGACCCTTGGGGATGCGAAGATCCAAACGTATTCAGTGGTCGATCCAAATTAACAGTGGTCAGGTTATTCCGTGTAATTGTTAGGTGGCCCTTCCAATGAAAATGCTGCCAATTTGAAATTTAAGAAATACAATTCTACATAATTTCTGCTCAGATTTCATTGGGATTATTTATTATAAAAATGCTATATAT
Organism: Lepetodrilus galriftensis; assembly: GCA_032361785.1. NCBI lineage: Eukaryota > Metazoa > Mollusca > Gastropoda > Lepetellida > Lepetodrilidae > Lepetodrilus > Lepetodrilus galriftensis. Next base: position 2,231 of record JAUTBZ010151492.1, read on the forward strand.
GACACTGAAAGCGTGTACATTCAATCAGTAAAAGATAACTAGGATTCGTCGGTTTCTGCCACAATGTCCGAGAGTATCTGTGGAAGTCGCTCTGTTGATACGTTGGTGGTTATCTCCGTTTCCGGTTTCTCTGAGTAGCTGTGGAAGTGATGGTGTGAAACTCAGTTTCTAAATTTGTTATTATGGATGTTTGTTTATAGTAGGGTGAGAACCTGGGGGTAATTATACGCTAACAGCAAGAGCCTCCCCGATTTACGCAGCAACATAACTAAAAGATACAATATAAATACGTAAATTACAGGGCAAAATTGCTAGAATTGTATTCAAATTATATCCTTCGATATTCAGCCGTAGTATACTGGGTATCGTTTCTCGAAACTCTCATATCAACTATGAGACCATAGCGTTCTCGTATGTGTGTACAGTGTCAATTAATACATTGTCATTTGGTCATTGCGATATTTATCTGCATATAGTATGTACTTAATGGGTCATGAGACTTTGTAATCGTTACTTTTTAAATGGAATATGTGTCCGTGTCTATGTCTACGTGATCGGATTTTCTGACAGCTTATCAGTTAACAGGACAACTGTATTCCTCGTAATGACACAAAACGACATATAAATGAACCTAATAGAGTTCTGAATGTGTATTCTGCTGGTATTGTGACAAATGTATATGACATTTATTATTAACAAAACGTATTTAAGTGTGTGCTATACGTCAAGTTAGGTAACAATAGACGAAATGTAAGTTTAATCTTATTACAATGTAGTCCTACTTGGCCTAGATACAATATTACAGATTACAATTCGTGAAGTTTATTTTCACTTTTGGAAGCACATATGCACTGTCTCCGTGATGCAAGATGGTTCCAGTAAAGACTGCTTCACTGTTTGATAACTTGAATTAAATGTTGCATATTTTTAATAGATATATCTGGTATTTTTAATATCCGTGTGTAGGCTTGATACATAGCACAATACAATGACATCTCTCCCGAGCATACCTCAGTATTACATCTGACTGTGAACATATTTGCTATGTAACACCACTAACGATGGCATGTTGTTTGATATGACCTTCCAAGTAAGCACCTTTATGTCAAAGAAAGGTATTAAAAGCAGTGGAGATGTTATCACCTGGAAAGACTATCCGCTGTTGGAAGGCCAATGACACATTGTGGTGCATGCCACTAAAGTGTGCCCGTATTATGTGCAGAATGTGCCCCTGTGGTGATTCTATGTTTTAAGTTATGCAAATTGCAATGCGTCTCCTGTATATGCGTGTCTTTAATTATCTGCCCGCTTATTGTCTTTGTCTGCAGTCCGCTTATTGTCTTTGTCTGCAGTATATCTGTCGATCTATATCTTTCTGTTTGTCTGTCTGTCTGTCTGTTTGTTTGTTTGTTTGTTTGTTTGTCTGTCATTCTCTGTCTGTATGTCCATGTTTGTTTGTCTTTCTCCCTGCCTCTCTGTGTGTCTGTCCTCGGTCTGACGGGCTGCCTACCTGCTTTCTGTATGTCTATGTCTCTCTCTGTGTCTCTCTCTCTCTCTCTCTCTCTCTCTCTCTCTCTCTCTCTCTCTCTCTCTCTCTCTCTCTTGCCTGTCTAGGATGTTTTTCATTCTGTCTGGCTGTATGTAATTTCATACTTACAATAGCTGGCATGCATGCTGTTTTAATAATTATATTCGTGGTGTAGTATTACTATGTGACCGTAGATTGTACAGTATCCGTCATCCTCTACCTATTGCATAAAGTTTTCTATTCCGCCAAGGACATTGTAATTAATATCTTTGAAGCGGAAAAACTAAATATTATTGCCTCAGTTTCACGAACATTGTCGTAGCGGTAGTCCTGGCGTAAATACAGGTTTACGTCCTTGCCTGGTATATAGTAACGCCGTGGCGTATGTCCTGATTTATGCCCTGACTCCAGTACGACCATTACGTGAAGTGCATGTTGTTCATCCAGCAGATAATGGGTACCTGGTAGGATGATATGAGCATCTGAATGATAAACATTCTAGCCCCTTGAAATGCAGCTTGGGTTGTATACTTCCAAGGGAGCTGAGAATGAAAATGAGAGTACACTAATTCAGAGGAATAATGCAATGCTATGAACATGCTTTGTTATTAAGCTATATGTTGTGTGAATAATGTGTTATTTAAATATATGTATTATGTGTATTAATTTCGCTACTGAGGCATTTGTTCTACAATGTAAGCAATTTTCCTACGGGATAATAGAGATATTTTATTATTAGAGTTTGGATTTGGCATAGCATAAACGTTCAGGTTATTATTATGCATGAGTATCGTTTCACAAAGGTCTAGTATCAACTAAGGGTTCAGATAATGAGAGTGCCATGGTTTGCATGCGGGTACGAGCGGCTCATGAAAGCCTATGTATGGTGTATACAGTTTCCAGAAATAAGCCTGATCGACATCTAGACATTCGACTACTTTCGAAATGAGAAGGCATTATCTCCTACAAATAGAATTACACTTATGAGAATAGAACATGAGTATGGGTGTTGTTTTTATTGTACATAGTGACAACAACAGAACATTGTGAAAACAATTTGAGAAGGATCCATTTCAAGTGACGATGTATCGTCACAAGGAAAGAAATGTTCTCCTGAGGGACTTTGACGTATCCTGAGAAACCGGACGAGTGTTGATGCTATTACATCATGCAGACACTACAGACAATATGATTTGAGAGGCTAGTCATTTGGTACCAGTCATTTACTGGTAGGCTACCGTATGGCTGGATATGTGTTGTTGGGTTCGTGGGTCCTGGTTCGTGTGGCTGGGTAGGGGTTTCGGATTGGTGGGGTTTCAGGGGTGATCCGTCAGTAGACTCGATATGTGTTGTTGGGTTCGTTGGTCCTAGTTCGTGTGGCTGGGTAGGGGTTTCGGGTTGGTGGGGTTTCAGGGGTGATCCGGCAGTAGACTCAGTACGTAGTTCGTCGCAAATGTGTGAAAGATTCCCGCAGCGACGTTAAACCCATGTTCACTCACTCACTCAGTACGTAGTGCATGGTTCATCTTACCATAGATTATCATTATGATCTATGATCTTTACCAACCTCAGTTGTCTGTCGTATGTCTATAATGCACATAAAGTACACAGGATAAAAAGTGTTTAACAATTTGCCCAAAAAAAAGAATCGTTGCAATATCATTACATAATAATATATTTTAACGCATTACAAAATAATTAATGTTTGACGTAATTAGAATGACATTAACGCACACAAGGTGCATTCTCTGCGGAGTCTAATTGTTCAGGATTTCACTTCAATCGCAGGAACAGGTAAAAACAATTAATATTGTGTTTGTGTTTGTTAATTACTTTTGATGATACTTCAAAAAGGTTTGATCTTATAATTGCGGATATAAGAACATTGCACAATATTCCACTTGTCCGTCGGCATCCCATATATCAATAGGAATGTATTGTTATATATACATGTACGCTACTAGTATTCATGATAAGACTTGAATCAAACATGTTGGATAATCTTGTAACTTGTATATAACCCAAGCAGGTAGCATAACTCTTAAATTCGACTCTGCCACCCATTAGTCGCAATCATTCATCGCTTCCAAATGCATCGTTTTAAAATTACAAGAACCGCCATTGAATGTCCGATGAGCCTTTTCACTTCCGTATAATGAAACACAGCTGATGTTGAATAACCGGCATTGTGCAGGTGACCTATGCCCTCCTGCAGGTTACCTGTCGCTGATTTGTGGGCCTCAGTAGCCCCCGTGGTGGTACTCCCTTCAGTGACTCAGAGGCCAAATGGTCATAAAATTACCATCACAAACCATCCACCATCGCAATACGGGACATTTGAGGTTGTCAATAAAACAAGACAATAAAAACGGTCCAAATGGGACCGCTCGGCATTAAATACTGAAAATCTGAATCGATGCAAGTGAGAAACATTTCTTTCAATTGATCACTGAATGTGGCTGAAGTACTACTCTGACCGTGAGAACGCAGGGATTGTGGTCAGGGTGGGGGTGGGCATATGTGGTGGTGGGTGGGTGGGGGGTGGGGGGAATCATATGCTTTCATGAACACCTGTGCCCGGCCATTGAACATGGCTTGTATGTGAGTCTTACGGGGGGATGGTCATTTCACGTGTGTCAGCATGCGGAAAATAAATAGCATGAAATATTATGATAAATCCTAATATTGTTGAACAAAACATGTCAACCCTATGAATGTCGTTAACTTGGATACTCTTCAAACATATACATGTAGATATATAATTTATGTGATCTGCCTAATTGGGTTTACTGTGGGTGTGTGGGTGGAACGGACCTTTTATTATACGGATGAGAGGATTTTGTAGTAAAAGTAATAGTGCACGTCTTAACCTAATTCAGATGTTAACGTTAACGTATTTTTCCTTATATGGAATAGGAAAGAATCAAACTTTTTGGCATGGTTTTCATGCTGCATTTCATCTTAACCCATCCATAGTGTAATTAAATATTGATCGTCGTGTTTGGGTAAGATGTAAGATTCCAGCAGTAGCATTAAACAATAACTCAAACGCATACCTGATCTGTCCAGAACATAGCTAGTATTTAACGCATGTATAGAACCATCACCTATGCCATCATCTCAAAGATGTCTCTAATCTGAAACATGTCAATATTGCATCGCGTGTCATTGACACATTGCCATGAAGACATGCGTATCCTCCCAGAAGGCATCTGTCCTGCAAACGCCAACTTCAAGAAGGGATCTTACCTGATGATCATGAAACGACGCTAATTTCAAGAAGGGATATGTCTGGCTGCAAAGGACAACTTCAAGAAAATAATTCCTTCCGCAAACGCCATCTTCAAGAAGGCATCTTTCCTGTTCCAAACGCCATCTTCAAGAAGGCATCTGGCCTCTTGCAAACGCCAACTCCAAGAAGAAATCTTGTCTGCTGCAGATGTCAACTTCAAGAAGGCATCTTGCCTGCTACAAATCTTAACTTCAAGAAGAAATCTTGCCTGCTGCAGATGCCAGCTTCAAGAACGTATCTTGCTTGTTGCAAATGGCAACATACCAGAAGTCATGTCCAAGAAAGAACACTAAGTTGAAGTTTACAACCATCACTTTTAAATAAAGCAAAGTATTGTCTCGGTTATGATACACAGTATTTTAAAGAAGGGAGCTTACCCATACTATGGGAAGTAGAAAGCTGAATCAATAACGAGTGTATTTAAAATTCTCCGAATTGTCCTTAAATACCTCTAAAACTGACGAGATTACTAGTTTAAATGTAATAGCCTCAAGCAGATATGTACGTCGCAATACCATTAAAGAGATGTCCTTCAGTTATCAATTACTATTGGAACTTCTCTACCATAACTATCGCCAAACCGAAAACGTCCCACCCATCTCAATACATCGCCATAGACACCTCTCCATCCAACCCCACCCCACCCCACCACACCACCACCTCCCCCCGCTGGCAATTTCACCCCACCCATATCCCAAAATATACCATTAACACACATGGGCCCTCACATACGAGCACATACAGCTGTATTCAGCTATGCATATTATATACAAATCAACTTTTATATAAGAGTGCAAGTTATGGGAGACGCGACTGAGCAATTATAACTGATGTTCAGACCTACTAGACTTCATTCAGATGTCAGAACCCATCCAGCGTGTAGTATGCACTAGTATACAGACCTGTACTCGTACACAGAAATTACAGATAACATGGATAGGTAAGGATAATTCATATACTTATTAAAATTATTTTTATATCGTTTTATTTAAGTAATGTCACATTTATCCACAGTATTTCAATGGGTAATATCTCCTTTAACCCTCTCCCTGCTGGATTTGGTGCTGACATTAACCTATATGGCATCTGCAGTTGCCTCCAGCATAGGGAGGGTTAACTCTGATTCCCATACCCGTTTCTAATCCAGCAGGTTTGTGGTTAAGCTTCAGCTGAAGCAAGCTTGTACTTTATATGAAGATAGTGTCGAATAACCAAGAAGATATTATTGAGTCATGTGCATTTACATAATAGATGGTTGGCGCAACGCTATTGTCTGCGAGTAATATAGCATACTTTTGAGTACAATGGCCGGTTCATTTTTTTTATTATCTCGCGACAACAACAAAAAAATGAAACAAATATGAAAATATTCAAAACCACTGGGGAGAATTTAGCGTGATGGCAACTTGTGCATGTGTAGACAACTGAAATGTACATACTTTTTGTGAAATAATTTTGCCCATTAAATATGGCAATGCACAGTTTGTATATGCTTTTAATAACGTATTTTTGGTAAGAAGGTTGGTTATGATGCGGACCATAGGTATATTTTTTATTTGTTAATGAAACTTGCTAATGGAGATGTATTCTGTATTGGAGTTTGTGATCCATACATTATTTACGCAATGAATCTATATACCTCATTGTGACGTAATCATGTTGCCAATTACATCATAGCTAGTCTACATCATAGATTATAATCTATGTCCACATGTACTGATAAACAAAATGAAGTTAGTCCAAACGTGGTCTTGGATAACATTTACTACTTTAACCCTTTCAATGCTGAGGGCAACATGATATGCCCTAAATGGCTATGTATGTGCCTAATCCAGCATGTAAAGGGTTAAATATTGACCTACTACTCTGTCTGTCCTAAAATTATATTGTGTAAAAGTCCAATACAATGTTTCCCGTGTACATGATATGAAATCTGTGTCTCTAACACCCGTTGTCCATTAACTGAATGATCGATTGAGACGATTCTGTATACCCCCATCTATTTATGCTATGCCAAACACATCTCAGTTCAATTTTCAACGATGTCTAACAGGACCTGTGTTTACATGACCTAATTCCCTTCAGGCTTCCCGTCTAGTATTAAGCAAACCACTTAGAACTCCATAGAAAGATTGTTAGGATTTGTGCGTGCTATTTTATATAAATTATAGTATTACAAACAAATATAGATTCTAACATACTGTGGATCCGAAAATGAGAAAAATATTAATATTTTTCTATTTTCTTGTAATATATATATATATATATATATATATATATATATATATCTTAAACTACGTCATCTGGTTTAGATAATAAACATGCATGTCCAGACCAGTGAATTCTTTACACGTGGACAATGGTTCAGATGATGTTCATCACAGTATGAATAGAACTGACCAAAGTTGTAAAACATTAATATGTATATTCCCATTGGTAAGCCATAGTGCAATTATTGTGCGAAGGGAGGTTACCGTTTTCCAAGAACAGATTTCTATGACCAAAGTACAACATAAATAACTAATATTGAACGATTAAATACCACACTATCCAACACTATGCCACAATACCAAACCTTCCTATGACGATCTATCATACTAAATCAAACATATAACACTGAAATTAAATACCACACAATATTATTCGTGTATGTCATAATGCTCCATAGTGACATAATACCATAGAATACCACACTATTACAATGCCACGCTATTGTTCGTGTATGTCATAATGCCCCATAGTGACACCATACCACAGAATACCACACTATGACAATATCACGCTAGTGTTCGTGTATGTCATAATGCCCCATAGTGACGCAATACCAGTAAATACAACACTAATTGTGTACTGCTGCATACTGGCATACTGACACATGACACAAGATACTGCACCATACCACAATCAACACTTTATGACACAATGTATTTCGTGCACATGTCCTTGTTAAAGACGTTTCGTTGCAATTTCTTCGATTTTTAATGATTTTTGACATGTATATATGCTTGTCAAAGACGTTTCTTGACATTTTATGTTCGATTTGTAATGCATTTTTACCTTTAGAAATGTCAAAATTGAAAATTGCCGCAAAGTGTCTTTGACAAGGACTAATCGTGCACAGTTACATACAATGAAGCACCATTGAAGCGTGCAGTAACCGCACCCAATATGTGCATGATGCGCAAGTTATGATAACATGGATAAGTAGGGATGTGCATGTACCCAACCTCACGCAAGACATGTCACAGAGCGAGACTAGCTTGTGACATGCATAATTCTCTTCTGTATACAATAACCTCGGTCACGGGTCACGAGATTTTATTGCTAATGTTTGTGAGGTTTATGTTGCATATCGTTGTTTAATGTTGGTCACACCATACGGAGAATGAAATATTCGAAGAAAAATCTGTATAATATAAAACTATCCTATAATTATAAGTAGGGCAATGTATATGTAATGCTTTTCGTGTTGGTAGCAGTGGTATGAGTAATAGTAGTAGTAGTAGTAGTAGTAGTAGTAGTAGTAGTAGTACTAATAATAGTAGTAGTAGTTGTTGTTGTTGTTGTTGTCGTTGTTGTTGTTGTTGTTGTTGTCGTCGTTGTTGTCGTTGTTGCTAAAAGCAGTAGAAGGAAAAGGAGGAACAGTTAATGTTGACGTTGGAAAGTGGATGGGTGGGGTGCCGGTGGTGATTGTTGAGGTCGTAGTAGTGAATCTAGTGATGGCTGTACATCATTCACTACAGCACTAATAACAGCAATATCTAAAACTGTTAATACATTTAGATGGTGCCTTGATTCATCACTCAATAGCATTTCAATTATACGCAAAGATGATTTCTGATTTCTTATAGGAACTATCAATAAATCGCATATATGATACCATTCCATGTCATAAATTGATGTATGTTCTGGTTACACAAGCTTACCAAATACGAAATTCAACCTATGGGTAAGTTAACCAACACATCGGCGACAAACCATCATATCATACAAATGGTCGTCCATCATACGTGTTATCAAAAACCTTGGCACTAACCTTCCAATATTTCGAAAGGTATCCATCTGAATTGGGTCAAGCATTTACATGTAATAAGCTCTGGCCTGATAAAGCTAAATGCCTCCCTACAAGCATACTCTGATTGTTCCGTTGTCAGGACGGGGGCTTATATCCAAGTCATAGAGACAGAGTATCGATATGTCATCAATCATATAAGGGGGTTTCACAGGGAATTACGCTGATGCCAATGTTGTTAATGCCAAAGCTATGAAGAGCAGTATTTGCTTTTAAAGTTATGTCTGTAGGGTCTGCCATCAGAGGCGGTATCACTCTTTATTATAATTGTATCATACATCTGTATGTAAATTATGCATGCTATACTTAATAACGAGCATAAGCGTGTCAAGATTCTATTTTTAGACGTATCCAATTTACTGATTTTGGTGATACTCGCGTACGTGAAGGGTGCATGACTGTTGTCTACGTTGCATTCCGATTTATTCCGCGTGAAGTAGTAGTAGTAGTACTAGTAGTACTACTACTACTACTACTAGTACTACTACTAGTAGTAGTAGTAGTAGTAGTAGTAGTAGTAGTAGTAGTACTAGTAGTAGTAGTAGTAGTAGTAGTAGTAGTAGTA
>JAUTBZ010151503.1:0-11686 GCA_032361785.1 Lepetodrilus galriftensis
ACAAGCCCTCCTAATCTACAACATGGCTGAAAGAGGGATTGTTATGCCCAATCGGAGTAGCGAACAGCAACGGAGAGGAGAGCCCACAATTTTGGCTTTTCATGTTTTCATGTTGGTGTCTCTCTCAGATCCAATGTAACATCACCCACATTCAGTTATATGCTTGTCAATGTAATCATCACAGAGAGGAGAACAGGTTTAATTATTCGGACATGAACGTAGGTAGATGTACAACAGTTTGAACCAATTGTAACCAGTTTTGTCCATAAGCACTCCCCCAAAAAGTTGCTCAAACTGAAACTTTTCCCATACTAACTGTAAGGATACTATTTCCCTACACAGACTTATCGCGATGCCAATACTCATCATAATGTAAATCCCTGCTACCAACCTGACAGAGATCCATGACGACGCTCTCGTGGATTTTCTGCCACAAGTGAGCCCTGAAGATCTGGATGAGAGAAATCTTCAGAGTGGGAATCTTGCCGTGCATGAAGATGCCCGTCAGATCCAACTGCACCTGGAAACCTACGTACACCTGCAACAGCAAACAGTGTTATAACAGGCTTCGTCACAGGACACCACAAATATGCATAAATTTGATAATCTTTACTGCACATATTTTTGCAATGAGAAATGTTTTGATGAATATCTTATGTCGTGTTGCTTATTGTAAACCAGGATATATCAAAATGTGGCTTCATGATAAAAAGTAAAAGACCAACATAAACGCTGGCTGATTCATTGATAGGCGTCAAGCACCACCCTGCAATCAGACAATGAATGACTTCACAACTCGTACTTACATTAGCTCTGTTGATGGTGGGAGACCACCACAGAGTGAACCTTCTGTTGGGGATCTGGTTCAAACCCGACCTCTGTGCATTGGTCAGTTTCTTGTACTTCATGGACTCCTCAAAACCGCTGGCTTTCTCCCTGGAAACAACAGGAAGTCTCCAAATAAACTCTAATTTCTAGGTTGAGAATCAGTTAAATCAATCAAAAACATTGGGTACAATAATGTACCGTACTTATTCATAATGGCAATACATATTTTGGTATAATTCGCCATTTATCTTAAAATCCATTCCTGCTCGAAGCGTTTTCATAAACATGAAGTCTAAGTGAAGAAGGGTATTCATGCATTTTTGTGACAGGTGTGCACGGTTTTAAGGGAATTAGGTCCGGCCTCGAGATTATGAAACATTTTGAGTATGATTTCATGTTCAAGCTTAAAATTTACATGACATTTTATGAACAAAAGTTGAGCATGGAAACATTTTGTAGTCTCGGGGCTGGGTATTTCCAGCGCCTCACCAGAAGAGACCCTCCCAGGTTGGGAAGTACGTTCCTCTGAAGAGCGTGTGCTCCAGGATGCCCTCCACGCCACCCAGAGCCTGGATCATGTCCGTGCGGTAGTTGTTGAGGTTCCACAGCTTGCCGTCGTGGCGCTGGTGGGTCCACCAGAAGGGATTCTGTTTTAGCACCTGGTACTGCTTGAAGTCTGTCCGCACTCTCCAGCCCTTGTCGTAGGCCAGCGTGTGCCGGTCCTTCTGGAACAGCGTGTTGATACGCGGGATGCCGCGGTCCCACGAGTCCTCCAGATCTTCCAACGTCAGACGCCTGCAAACAAGAGTTAGTTTATCATTAGCTATAAAACAGCGTTATTTATCATCAGTTTCTGTCTAAATTGGAAGGCAATATCAAAACCTTTTCAAGAAAGCACTTTTTCCCCCCCACTGTATCCATTTCTTCAAGACAATTTAATTCCAACTTTTGCATTGTATCCTGTTCCTACCTGTTCTGAGCATTTGCTTCCTGTCTCTTGAGTGCGTACTCCGCCCACACTCGCTGCGAGTCTATAAACTCACTCTCCCACGGCATGATGTATCTGTAAGCAGAAATACAATGTGGAGATTACCAAACTTGCATAAAGAATAAATGAAACTGTGATCTCAACATGTGCCCTAAAATTGTTTCAGCTACTCCCAAAATTATTGTGGTACAAAAATATTCACCCCAAACCCTGGAATATTAAATATCCATATGCTCTATAAAGAGTAGGGTGAGCAGGTATATAGCGAGTGAGTGAATATGCAGTTTAACTGGACTGCACGAATCTTTCACCAATTTGTGATGAGGGTATATATAGAGACAACTACCTGTAGAGATTGGGAATGAGCTGGTCCTCGTCGTGACTCATTCCAGATCGGAAGTGAGTGATTCCGACATCGGTCTGCTTGGACCACCTCAGATCGGACTGCGGGATCAACACGTGTCCCATGGACAACATGCCAAGACCGCCCAGCTCCTTGGGGGTGTAGAACACTACGGGAGGGAACCGACTGGGCATCTTGGAGTTGAGACCGATCTTGATTCGGGTCTGGATCTTGTTCTCACACTTCACCAGCAGATCTAGAAGTTCCTGTGTGTTGACCACTGCCTCACGGAAATATGTCATGAGTCCGATCAAAGCCGTGTTCCATTTGTTCACGATCTGAAATTATAAATAATAACATAATTATCATAGATTTAGCTGGTCCTGACAATGGAAACTGTTAGCAGGCAAGCATAGAAATAATTAGACAGCAAATAACAAGGTACAAGTGTATGTTTAATCTATTGATCACCTATACACCATCTGTTCGCTTGTTGCTTAGTCTTTCAGGATAATCAAAGCATGTAATGAAGTCTCAAACATGTTTTACCTTAGTGAACGTGGTGGACCCAGACGCCATGAGAATCTGTCTCACTCTGTTGTGGAATCTCTGCATGGACTCGTCATCCACTCGCAGGAAGCACTGGGCGGTACGCTCCTTTGTCACCTGAAAACAGTGCGTGTGTTATACTTCACTGGTCTGGACTATCTATATGTTGTGAATCATGGAAAATAAATGTGTACATTTCACCCCACATCTTCCAGAATGTGGAACATTATACAGTGGCATTTCAGCATGATTGGAAATTAAATTTCAGATGATATTTTCAGTCATGAAAACCACAACTGGATATTAGAAATTGTGAGAAGATGTACCTCGTTCTGCAGATTCCAGACGCCGTCTTTGTGTGTGAACTCTTCGTGCGTGGTACGGCACTTGGGCAGGATACGACACTCAAAGCCGCACATGTTGAACAGGAGGTTGGGGTTGTCCTTGCTGTAGACGGACACGAAGCTACTCTCCCACTGGATGGTGGTCACAGAACGCGGCAGTCGGTTCTTGATGTCCCAGAACACTGCGCGACCACTGGCAATGACAACATTCATATTGAATACCTTTGAATGGTGATAGTTATTGGGATTCTTACTACCATAGCATGTCTCATGGTTAGAACTATTCCAAACAAGATAAAATATTGAAAATTGAGTGAATTGTTCTACGTCACAGTGGGAATCTTTCACCCATATGTGATGGATATTGTGAATTGGAAGTTAATGAAAACAAGAAAATAAAATGTGGAAGTTTTCGTACAGATTGACGTCATGCTTCATGAGCCTCATCCTGGAGTCGCGAGGCCAGCACTTCTTGTTGTTGTAGCCGACAATGTTCTCGTTGTTGGGATCAGGATGTTCTGTAAGGTAGCGCTGGATCAGGTCACGTGCCTCCTCCGCTGAGAATCTAAAATCACACAAAACTGAACATGTAATTGATGTAAAACAGCTGTTCCTTCTTAGATAAATCATCATGAAACTTAACTTTCTCTTGAGGAAATCGAGACTCCTTCAACATGATGAACACAAATACAATACTGTGTTCATTGACAATATGTCAGCATGGTTTAGATCCAGACAGCAATGATACGTCTCTGGGAGTTATGACATGCTACTTTCATCTCGCATCCTTTGTGTACACTGAAAGCCACTGAAACCAGCAGTGTAAACTAAGAATGCTCTGCACAAACTCGCCCGATATCGACAGTACACTTCACCCAGTGCATGTGAAGCAGTTAGGTGTGCGGACAGTGGACTAACTGCAGACTGTGCGGACAGTGGACTAACTGCAGACTGGCGACTCACCTGAAGAAGATGTGAATACGGTCGATGTATCTGGAGAACAGTCTGATTGGATGAGCCGTCTCCGTGGCCACGTCCTGGAACAGAGTCAGTCTCCGAATACAAGCATTCAACACATAGACAACACGGTGTTGTAAAATAAGTCAATACATTGAGTTGCCACATGGTCACACTATTGTCTTTCACATAGAACTAATATAATACTAAAGGTAAACAGATTTTTCTATGTACTATAGAATGTCTGTGAATTAGCAAAACTTGGCCTATGGTAATAAGCAGACATAGCACACAATGTCATGAATGACAGTGAGAGTGATTAGGGAGTTCAACATCGCTGTGGGAATCTTTCACCCATTTGCGACGACACGTACGACAGGTGGCGACATGTACCTGGAATGTGAGGAAGTCGTTGGGCATCTGAGGCGGGCCGGACATCTCGCTGGCTCGGTGGAGACCCAGGACGAGCAGATCCAGGATGAGACCGTAGAACTGCACGATGAACGAGGCGAACTGCAGGCCGCGGATGATACCATACGAGTTGGTGTGGTTCATATCCTGGAGAGAGAGAGAGGTACATATAGTTACATTCAGTAAACGTTTTGATGCTTTCTTGAAGCCAATTGTACTGCATAGGGTAGTGAGTGAATTATTATTTAATGTTGCAGCGGGAATCTTGCACCCATACGTGATATAGAGGGGGGGGAAATGATGCAAGATTAATTTTATATTTCTTATTATATTTTTAAAATTGGGGTGTAGAGCCGCTTATGCAAGACGAATAGTAATAAGTGAAATTTGAGTTTGTAATCTTGTCAAGTATCATTTTGACTTCCTACTTTGCAACCTTGGGATGAAACCATGCATATTTAAAATTGACCAGACATTCAAGAATATTTCTCACCTTATAATTAATGACGACATTGTTCTTGGCAGTCATGTAATCAGCAATGTTGTGATCCACGATAAGACGCAGCAGTCTGTTGAGCAGCGTCAAATCTATCTTCTCGTACATCTTCTCAAAGTGCGACTCTAACATGACGTTACACTCTCCTTCACCCGTGTCCCATACTTCCTGGAGGTTGTTGATACCTGCAGTCGAAATTTTAGAAGTTACAATTTCAGATGATATATATTACAATTTCAGATTAAGATTAATACTCTTTGGGTACAACTAAAGTGTTAAAATGTCAATGAATACAAAACATTTACCTATGCATAATTTGCACAATGTCCTAGCATGATGGAAGATTACTGTTACAGCACTACAGTCCACAGTGGACGTGACGCTCACCTTGACACCACTTGTAGGTGAGCAGAGGCGGGGGCTCAGAGTCGGACGGCTTGCTCCAGGGAGGAAACAGTCTGCGCTTGTCGGCCTCGTACCACAGATACTGGTCCAGGTAGGCGTCGGTGATCTTCTCCAGCGGCTCCACGTCGTACACTGGGATCAAGTGACTGTACAGGTCCATGAACTCGATACCCACCTGTAGACAGCCACAGACAGGCGTGTAGTCACATAGATAGGTGTGTAGTCAGACATAGACATGTACAACATTCAGGGAATATATAGTAGGAGTGAGTGATGATGGAGGTTAGCGTCACTGCAGGAATCATTCTACCATATGAGATGAACAATTAGCAGGATAACTAAATAAATTCAGAAACTCAAAGGAAAAAGTAGAATGACCGCACTATGAATCGAAGATGATAGAAATCTGGTCTACTCTTAATTATATAGCTGCTTCTGTGAAGGCGACTGGAGATGCCCAATATAAAGTGTGCCACAAGGAGTGGGTGGCATCTCTCTACTTACCTCCTTGAAGGCTCTCTGTGTCAGCAGATGACGTTTGATTCTGGACAAGGCTTCATGAGGATTGTCGTACGCCTGTTCGATCAGACCCAACTCTTCTCTCTGTGACTGGTTCAGTCGACTCTTCACACTGCAAAACATTCACGACAAACATGACATACATATAATGTTAGCATAGACAAAACATTGATTTGGTAAAATGCAAAGAGTTAACCTGAAGTGAAACATGTGAGAAACAGGAAATCATACATTTCACTGGTGAACTAAGAAATCATGTAATTTCCACATCATTGATAATATTTTAATGACAATATTCTTAATGTACAGTGATACTTTACTAGACTACACTACAAGTGCTGGGTGTAGGAGCCAATGAGGATGAAGTGGACTACTGTAAGTCGTCATTGAGGATGAAGCACACACCTGTATGCCTCCTTCAGCCTCTCCAGGGCCAGGATCAGCAGCTTGGTGTCGTGTTTGTACGACAGCGGCGGGAAGGGGATGGGCGAGAACCGGCGCGACTCCAGCCAGTGGACCATGGTGGTGTAGATAGCCACAGCCTCCTCCGCGGTGATGTATGGTCCGTCCTGGAGACAGACAACAGTAATATAGGATCGGAGAGCAGACAGACATCTCTACAGGAAACTGTACAAGCACCAATCAAATAAATCAATTACCAGTATTTTACGAGTCGTGCAGAGCTTCAGTACACAACACTATCATAGGATCAGAGAACAGACAGTCATCTCTACAGGAAACTAAGCAATAATCAAACAAGTCTATGATGGACCGTCCTGTAGAGAGAAATCAGGATTATAGGACATGAGCCAGATAGACATCTCTACTCCAGGAAACGAAGCACTAATCAAACAAGCCACTGGTGTATCGCGAGCCCTGCAGAGCTTGAGTAAGTACCTTCAGGTAGTTGTGCTGCCTCTCCTGCTCGGCCTTCAGGTACAGACGAGTGAGTCGCCCCAGGTTCTTCTTGCAGACGGTCTTGTCCACAGTGGCACCTCTCCGGATCCTCTCTCGGTTGTAGTGAGCCGTGTTTGTCCACCAGTCCGCCTTGGCCTTCACGAACCTCAGGATCATGTTCTCGATAGGAGTGGGCAGGCCGGGAACCTACAATAACAAGTAACATTAGTGGCGCATACTTAAAATAATTATACACAAGTTAGTTTTTTTACAATTTAACTACATAATGTATCAAGTTGTACTTGAGAGTCATAAGGAATGGTATAAATATTCCCACTGTGACACAAAGTACAAATTCATTTATTCACTTGTGTTTATTAACACGAGTTATTGCATGGATATATAAATAAATTTACCAAACTAATTACGATATTAATTAGGATATTAGCAGGATGATATTGCTACCGTTATGCAGTCAGTGAGTGGATATGAAGTTTAACATTGCTGCTGGAATTGTTCACCCATTTGTGATGATACCGCTATGGAAATGTGATTGAGCTGAATGACGTACCTTCCATGGGATGTTGGCCTTCCAGCAGCGCCAGGCCTCACTGAGATGCTGGAGGATGGTCCTGGCCTTGTTCTGCTTGATTCCCTCCGGCATCATGTCCAGGATGTCGTGCATCACCGCCGCTCTCAGCTCCAGGTCGAAGTGCGACTCCACTCTCTGCTTAGTGACCGTCTTGGCCACGCCCTTGGAGTGTCGGCCCTCGAACTGCCGGGACAGCAGGTTGCCCAGCCAGCGCTCCAGCAGAGGTGTGATCCCCCGCATGAAGAACAGCCACACCCTCCAGCCTGGCCCCCAGATACCACAGCCTGGACCTTTACCCACGGGACCCTGGGGAGACACATTAACACATGAATACATGGCTGACAAGACCCTGGGGACACCCAGTAATACATGAATTGATTGATTGGATTATTGTTTTACGTCGCGGCGGAAATATCTCAACCATAGGCGACAACAACGTTACTTTGATAAGTACATGAATACATGCCTCACAAGGATGTAAGCTTACCTGCGCTTTCATCAAACGGGACAGTATTATTTAGAATAGATTTTCTACTTTCTGGATTTCAGTATCTTATTTCAAGTTATGCATTCTGCTTGTACCTCCATTGCAGTAACTACTGCTGGAGGCGAGTGAGTGAGTGAATATGGAGTTTAACGTCGCTGCGGGAATCTTTCACCCATTTGCTGGAGGCGACAGAGACAAGACACGTACCGTGTTGAACCTGTAGTAGATGAGATGCTTGAGATCCTTGCACATCCTGATCTGCCTCATCAGCTTGTACTTGTACCTGTACATTCCAGTCAGCTGCCCCACGTGGGCGAACACGTACTGCAGACCGTCAGACAGCTGGAACAGAGAGGGACAGTTAGACATTGTCTCCTTGCTAGTGTATAGTTAGACTTTCAGCTCAATACGCAAACTATTGTCAGTGTTATTAATTATTACCTGCCTGTGCATCCTGGCAACGTATCACCAAGTCTGTGGCAAATTTCACAGTAATGGAAAAGTTAGCTTTGAAATCAGAATAGAGTTTCGAATACTGTCTTTGGCCAGACATGTGTTTATCTGTAGTGTTTCCTAAGCACTGTATTCTCTGTAGTGTTCCCTAAGCACTGAATACAGTATGTCCTCACCTGGAAGGCATCAACATTGCCTAGTCTGTACTGCACATGACTGTCCACCACAAGTTTGGTCAATCGCAAAATTTCTCGGCACAAGTGGAAAGCATTGCCGAAACGCGACTTCTTTCTTTCCTACAACAAAAAAAGAAAAAGATTATAAATGTTACATTCATTTTATTATTATTTTTGTTTTTAAATTGGGGTTTAAGACGCTTTGTAGGATCTTTCACTAGTATAATGACTTGTCAGTTTAGGGCGGGTCCGTAGCTCTGAATACTGCAGTAAACTTTTAAGTTTGAACAAATCTTATTAACCAACAGGTAGTGTGAAACACTATGTCTTTAACTTTGAGGTATTGCTAACATAGAATTTTTATTTCCCAACATTCCTACCGAAATACCAAGGGGAGATAATTGAGCCACAAGCACACCAATGAACGCCATGAACGTACCTTTGTTGTGAGCGTCTTGACAGGCTTCAGATTGAAGTTGTAGTCGAGATGCAAGTAGTTGAGGTTCTTGCGGTGGATGAGGAGATTCAACATGTTGTAGCCCTGCCGACACACCTGTAGCCCCACCTCCACCCAGTCCAACTGTGTCGTCTGGAAAAACTTGGTGGCCTTGAATGACCGGAACAAGTACCTGCAACAGACGGATCAGTGTTGACAAGCTGCAGCAAAAAGGAGCGAGTGATTATTGAGGTTAACGTCACTACAGGAATCCTTCACCCATTTGCAACGACTGCACCAAAAATGTCACATCTTCACTTGTGAAAATAGAAAGTGCAGTGTGCGTGTTTTGACGAGGATAACACCTACCTCTTCTTCTGAGCCTTGGGCGGCCGGTGCTTGAGTGCGTTGAGGACGTAGTACTTGAGCAGCTTCTGGTAAGACACTCGGACTTTGACCGGCATTCCAGCTGGACAGTGCTCGCGGTACCTGGGCGGTGACACCATACAGACATTACATACAGTTTCTACATATAGGTTTTACATACTGGCTTTACATATCTCACATGGCACTAATCAACATGTGGAAAGTAGTCAAAAGTAATCAGGAAAAATAAATTAAATTCATGTGTTGCCAAATTATTGTTTTGAAAATCATTCCAGAACTGAACATTTAACATTTTTGGATTTTGACAAACAGTATGCTGATACTACATAATTAGGTACGACACCTTCATTTCATTACAACAATCACATATAAAATAGATGATTGAATGTACTAGGACTATAAATCTACAGCAGTACACCTCCTCACCAGGCCTTAACGACGGGAATGTCCATGGCACGTCTACTCCTTCCAGACCTCAGGTTGAAAGGTCGCGGCGCCCACAGCAGAGCGATGCCGTTAGCGGTGTTGTCAGAATACAGCGGTGTCTCGCCCAGGAACGGCTGGATGTAGTCAGGAAGTTCAAACTCCTCGTCATCGTCAGGGAGGGGCTCGGTACCCTGGAGGTACGTGAATAGAAACATTGATGCATAGGCTTGATACCCATAGCAGTTATGATAACTCAAATTTGTTACATACTGGTCTTTTAACCATGGCCCTAAATAATTCGCCAAAATTAAAAAGAATCATACACGTAAGAAAATACACCTACCTTGACTGTGTTTCTGTGAGATATCGGGTTGATGAGAGGGTCGAAGTAGAAAGCTGGTAAATCTGGATCTTCCGTCTTGATGAAGACGACATTGGGCGTGTGGTACCTGGAAGTGTCATAGACATGAGTACAGACAGGAATGGCCGCCAGTGCCACCCAGGCACGACAGAGCTGTATCTCGGACGTCTGTGCAACATGTTCAGCAGGTGACAAGAGGACCTCACCTCGTTGTCCACCTAATATCCACGTGGCTTCATTTTCTTGTATCATGGAATGCCGAGCAAAACACATAGTTCATGATGCTCTGCTCATAACTCATGAATGGGTGGGAAATTCACAGTTCACTTTCAAATTAGTACTAGAGTTAGAAGAATCATAACTTAATATTCATTAATACCAAGTTACGATACTACAATTGTTTTGTGGAAAGTGACCCATATTGGCGATTAGACTTTCTCAATGCTGCAAGAACGACACCAGGGGCATTATTCACGAAAGGGTTGAAGTTAATTTTGATGATCAAATATATAGCAAAAACTTACTTAAACCCTTTCGTGAATACAGCCCCACGCAACTTTCAAGTGTCCACAGGTGACCACTCTAAGCACGTCCCTACTCACGGGCCTAGCTACTTACCAGGAGAGGTGCACCTGGAACGGGATGTTGTTGAAGAGGTACGGGAACGCGATCCTGTACTCAGTCCTCACGGGCTGCCGGATGATGATCTTGTTGATGTCGTTGAACTCGTTCCAATCCTCATCCCTGTAACATGGCGTTCAAAATCACAATCATTCATTGAACTAGTGTTTTACGTTGTGGCGAGTATATTTCACCCATAGCCGACGACAAATCACAATCACGAAATGACATCCAATCACCTGTGTCATACTATATTTTCTAAAAATCTAAAATTATTAATAATAATAATTTAAAAAAACATATCAATATGCAACTGTTTAGAAGTAATGGCAAATGAAGACTAGTGACGAATCATCAACAATTGAGCAGTACTTACTGGAGGTGATCCTTGTCTTTGACGAGGGGCTCAAACTTGGGGCCGCCAGGGATGGCCAGATTGAGAGCCTTGGCAGTGAAGAAGGACTTGAGGTCAAACAGGTAGAAGTAGTTGAGGTCGACCAGATCGGTCAGCAGCTGATTGGCCAGACGATACAGCACGGACAGCTGAGGCAACGTCAGGTTCCACCTCCTGTACGTCGTCCCGTTCACGTGTCTGAAACAACATAACATACATTACAGCACGAGTCGGTGGGCTACTGACTGTGGAGAACTAGTCCTCATAATCAGAACATAGGGAAAGCTACAAAAGCCTAAACATTCAGGATCCCGAGGATATGTTAAGCATTGAGCATATTAGCTAGAGTTAAAAAACTAGTTCCAGGGCTACAAACTAACATTTGGAGTTGCTTGCTGACAGGGCTAGTCAGGGCAAGTTGCAAAGGCACCAAAGGTCATATGTCAGTCTCGAGCCCAGAGTTCCCATAGGCACTGCAAGTGGGTCGAATTCTATTTATAGACATACCCAGTTTACTGATTTTGGTGATAAGCGCGTAAGTGAAATGCGCATGATTATTGTCTTATTTACGTACCTTACGTCGCCTCACGATTTATTACCCGTGAACCATGCTGAA
>JAUTBZ010151525.1:0-11684 GCA_032361785.1 Lepetodrilus galriftensis
TATCTGTTGGAACTGTGAGATATACAGGATATATCACAGCATTCTCAAAGTAAAGACCAGATGGCAGCAATGGCTCTATGTTCCTGCAGTTTCCTGTGCTAATGAAAACTTTGGCTTTTTTTCTGAATGGAGCCATGCAGCGACGGGAAGACTGCTAGTAAAGCCTAGCCTAGAGTCAGGAAGTAAAAGCTAGTGTGGGCAACTACTGCAGCAGTCATCAACACTACAGGCAGACTTTATTACAGTTTTGTCTTTTACTGAATGGGGAGGATTTTTGCAATTGCAGCAGGCATCGTCAGACAGACATATTGCAGTTTTGTCTTTTCCTGAATGACGAGTATTTTTATTTTGGCAGTGCACAGTGATCTACATCTGACTGAGGAAGGTCTACGTTCACGAGAACCAGATGTCAAAGAGGTCAAACATACATGGCACTCTGATATCTTGTTTATTATTTTAAATCCACACATGCTCAATATTAACATATCCATGTCATAACCGCACAGTTGATTATCTGATAGAGAATTTGAAATTACTTTTCTTTAATTTAATTTCAAATTGTGAAAGGTACTTATATTTAGAATAGTCGATATATTCTCAGACTAAAATCTGACATTCCTAATATATTATTTAATAAGTAAGTTCATTATCTGAAACATGGAATTATTTTAAGTGAATCATGCCAATAAACCTAACGAACACATACTGATAATTCATCGCCAAAATACAACATTTTATGAAATTAGGGGCATTTTTATCTGTTTCCCAGAGGCATCTGGCCTCTATACAAGATCTCTCATAGACGGGATAACTAGCCGGGTTTTCCTATCTTGGCAGTGGGTTGCCAACAGTTGCCAAACTTCCTGACTTTTATTATCCCAGTGTGACGTCGTTGAGAGACCCATGATGAAAACATCGGCTGGATCTTCCTAGCATTCGTGTTGGCAGACAGTGGGAGACAGTAGACAGTAGACAGTTGTAGACAGTAGACAGTTAATATACGTAGATAGTAGACATTGGAACAGAGGACAGCAATAATTGTGATCGAGTGATTAGGGACTTTAACGTAGCTGCGGGAATTTTTCACCAATTTGAGATGAGCAATAATTGTAGACAGCAGACAGTAAACAGTGTTTAATTAACATACGAACAGAAATCTAATTAGACAATGATACCCAGTGATGTGTTAATAATATTTGATCATATTTGACTACTATTACTATCAATAATAAAAATACTAACAATATAAAAATTAAAATTTAAAAAAAAATAAAATAAATAAACAACAATAATAATAATAATAATAAAAATAATAATAATATTAATAATAATATTGACATATATAATGCACCATATCCATACTTGAAATCATGCTCATAGTCCTTCAATGTTAACCCGGTCAATGAATCACTGTGCACACATTCCCTCTCAACTCCCTGGGGAGTATACAACTATCACAGACAAACTATATTGCATTTTCCTCAGATCAATGCCACACTATTCCCCATAGATGTCATGTACTTTATAGATGCTTGTTTTCAAGTCTGACTAACTGACTTTCCTTGTCCGATTCTGTTCGACATTTACATACAGATCCTGGGTCAATGTGTCAGTGCTGTGTATGAGATGTCAATCTCCCTCTGGTAATATAAGATCTCAGTCTACTTTAATTAACTACCGTAATTAATTAATAAATACCAAAATAGTACTTGCCTGCAGCTTTTTTCAAGATTAATTTTTTGAAATTAATTTATCATTTTTACCCATGTCAGCAATGTTGTGGATCTAAATATATGTACCATTTACACGGTATAGTATGAACATAATTAATTTCTGTTATTGGATACAACATGCACAAATCTTCATCTAAGTTATACTCATTAATAGACAAAGTCTACTTATTCTTTGAAGCTAGTGAATATTTCACATTAGCAGAAAATGCTTATGATCGTCGCAAATAGGTGAAAGATTACTACAGCAACTTTAAACTCCATATTCACTCATTTACTCACTCATTAGCAGAATGAGTGAGTGAATATAAATGTCGCTGTCGAAATCCTTCATCCATTTCCAACGATCATAAGCAGAATATCTCCATCATCAAATACATTATTTATTATTATCACATACCCTTCATCGTATATATATATATATCATATCAGATGGATTAGATAACGCCATATATTCTCCAGGTACAAGACTTGCACTGCAGGCTGTACATAAACAGAACCATTCTGGGACCGCTTAACCGTGTTCACAGGAACATGAGGAACAGCCATGTAAATACGATTCTGTTGACTGCAAATAGCAGGACGAGATTTGAACGCAGTACCTCAGAGCACAACCAGACGAGCCGAGAGGTAAGTTTTCTTTGCGATGAACAACACCTGTCCATCGATTTCCGATGTGGTCGAAAAAAGAATCCAGGTGTACGCTTTACACACCCATCGTACCTGAAGGCGTTAACAACCTCCGCCCAGGTAGAAAGAAAAAAAATCTATTGTCCGTGGAAAACAGGTAAAATTAGTCGGATAATTCTGTCGGTAATTCATGATAAGTGTTTCTTGTTTCCGTTTGTCGGTCATTACTTCCGAATGATGCGCCGACAATAAAGAGAGAAAGCTAGGAAAGCCCATAAGATGGGTTATAAGCCTGGAAAAGCAACATACACCTTCGCCCCAGGGTCAATCACTCAGACCGTCGGTCAGACGGAAAGAATGGGGTATTCTTCCCCGAAACTCGGCACTTGGGAAGATCGGACATGTCGGAAAATAATAACAGGATTGAATTTATGAAATAACATCACCTACCAAGTTATTTTCTTTGCAAACATTTGATAATTGAATATGTATCTCTCTTCAGTTCGTGGGAGATGCTTGGATGGGTTTCAATGTCCGTCGCCGCGAGTATTCAACGACTTTCTGAGCTGGACATGATAATGGTCGTAAATGAGAAAGGTCAATATGAAATTGGGCCATTCATGAAAAAAGAATTATACAGAAAGGACTTGCTTTAGTCCTGGAATGGGATGCCAGTTCGAAAACCAACATAATACCTGTATGTATACAATGCCGTAGAAAATGTCTTACATTTTTACAAGAAAAAAACCTTATACGGAAAGAACGTTCTTTAGTCCTGGCTTGGGACACCAGTTCACAAACCAACATGTATGTAAATTATAACATAGGATATTTCTCACATTTTTTAGGACCTGTTACAGAACAAGTGTCACATTTTACACACCTTTAGAATGAAATGCGTCACATTTTACAGGAAAAAAAGTGTCAAATATATCGCACCTGTTAAATGAAATATGTCACACTCTACACACCTGTTACTATTTTTACATGAGCACATAGGGTGCAGCAGTTATATACGTTTTTAAATGTAAAATAAAAACATTTAAACTTCTATCTAGCCAGCTAAGTTCTGTTAGATGAATCATCATCAATCCCAAATTTAAAAAATAATAATAATAATTAAAAGAATATATATTTGGGGAAGGATCAAAATCAAATTGTAATTTTAACGTTTCTCCAACGACCCTCCTAGTAATAAGTCAACCCAATGACCCTTTCATATACCCCACAGATAGCCGATACCCTGAAGACTTGTCACCCCGATAATCCTTCCCTGACCCCCCAGGGTAAAACTGATACCCCGGAAGATTTGTCATCCTTTTAGTTGTGGAACATTGGACACCCTACAACACGCAAGGCATCCAGTAAGATAGCTCTGTACGGTTTCGTGTTTCTTTCCTGTGTCGGATCTGGTTCACAACGGAATCCTGACCCACAAGTATCCAATGACTGCAGGGATAGCAGACACCCTGCAGAATGATTACACAATGACCAAAATCCTGCAGAATGATTACACAATTACCAAAACCCTGCAGAATGATTACACAATTACCAAAACTCTGCAGAATGATTACACAATTACCAAAACCCTGCAGAATGATAGGGACAGCAAATACCATTTATGTCCAAATCGATACCTTTAGGATAACAGATACCCTAGAGAAAATAGGAATAGTGGATTCCAGATAAAGGTAACAGATTGCCACCCCATTGACCTAACCATGTACCCTCAAGATAGCAGATACCTAGACCATAGGGATACCGGATACCAGATAGGGATATGGTGGATACCATGTAATTTGCACCCTAGTATCGCCTAGAAGAAAATTAATCACAAGGATTACTTGAGTATGTTTTAGAAGTACGGTAAGTATCGAAATAGAAATCCATCAGAACATTTACAAGATCATAACTTCCATACGATGAGAACCTTCACAAAATTGGAACCATTAAGAGATCAGAACTTTCACGAGATCAGAACATCCACAAGATCAGAACTTCCACAAGAGCATCTAACATCCACATGGTCCAACGACACACTCATCCGTAACAATGCATTCACCCAAAAAGCACAGAACCTTTGTCACAGGGGTACAATGCCGCTACGTCTAACCACCCCTATCAGTCTGGCGAACAATGGCGAGAGGGAGGGTCCCCACATTCACTGGACTCCCTCGGACAGGGAGGGGAATTAGGGGATGAGGAGGGGCCCCGGTGGGCACGGAGAATGTGGACCGGGGGACACGGGACCCGGGCCAGGGGACTGCAGTAGGGTGTTAAGTGTGGAGTCCATTGTGGGAGTGAAATGATACCTGGTACATAAAAACTGGGCAAATTCAAAAGGATGCGACTATTGAGATTTTTATCTGTGGTCGTCCATGACTGACACAGAGAATAGAGAGATCAGCAGATGGTTTGACGCCATCATCTGTCACTTGTTCAGCGACATCCTGGATGTTAGCATAAAAACACCCATTTTTCACGATGGTCCAAGACTTGAAACTTCTCTGATACATCTTAATGACCAATGCGGAGATGGGGGGTTGTTTGGTTACAAGAAACACACATTTTCTAAACATTCCAGGATTTGAAACTTTTCCTAGAAATCCTGATGACCAATATAAAGATGGTGGGTCAATGGATAAAAGCACCATATTCTCAATGGTCCAAAACATCTTTAATACATCCTAGAAACCTTAGACCAAGAGATAAAAGGAGAGCTGCTTGCATAAAAGAAAAGAAAAAAGTTCACAATGCCAATGGTCCATGACTTCAAACTTCTTCTAGAAATCATGAAAATTCAGAGATGGGATGGTCAATGAATAAAAGTACCATATTCAGTCCTGGATATCGTTTCTCAAAGCTCTCATATCCACTATGATACCATAGCGCTCTTGTAAGTGCATGATTCCCATGTATTAGAGATTGCTACGCGAGTCCTTATGTTCTCGTAGTAGATATGAGAGCTTTGAGAAACGATACACAGAACGTCCTTGAAACCTTAATGACCAATGTTATTTTAGTAATTTCAGAGAAAATTAATATCCATGGAAAGTTGATGAATTCTGAACTCGATCTGGATGCAGGTGTTGCATTTAACTTTTTTATCAACAAAAATATACAATCTCTGGGCATGTTGACATGCAGGTTCATTTTGATGGCAACACAATTCAATATGGCAATTGTTTACGTTGACCTTGTACAAGATACAACCTCGGAGGTATACAACACTGATGTGTGAGTCACACTCTGGAACGGAACATGGTTATATTTATCCGTGTGAACTAATTACGAAAACACCATTAAATGACAGGTCAGGTCTACGAGACCTGCTTCTTATGACTCGACTTCTGAACTCTCTTTCACACGGAGGTGAATTATTCATAATGTATAGGACCCAGGTATCCACGAGAGTATCCGCATTCCGTGGGGTTCCGTGGGATTCCGTGGCGTTCAGCTCATTACACTTACACGACCACTTTCTCAATCTACAGGGAAATTTGCCCGCGGAATTCACCCGGGGATTCACGTCTTGTCCGGCGTTGCCATGGGCCAAATTTTCAATAAGCACTGCTGGGACCAGTGCAGGTTTTACATCGGAACATTCCTTCCTCCATGTAAGGAGATTCCCATGGGGACCTCACTCTGCTGCACATGCCTTATCATTACGGAGGAGGGGTCATTGCATGTGCTCTTGTTGTTGTTCAATCGCAGCTCGGGTGGCAAGGCGGTATCGCATTCCTTTATAATTGATGTGACTTAAGTGTAATTGATGACATAGTGGCAGCTATTTCCAAATTAAAGATTTTTTTTGTCAGCGAGAATGTCATCAATCAATCAGATACCATGGTGAACAGAATAGCATTGGTCATAATAATAATAATAATAATAATAATAATAAAAATAAAAGAAAATAAAAATAATAATAATAATAAGAAGGTGCACATTTATTTGCATCAAATCTGTGCTCGAAAGCATGTTCATACTCATAACACTAAATTACTACCCCTGTCAATGGTCAGATGATTGTTAATGACAAAAATCCTGTAAGACAATACCCAAAATGTATCACGGTAACCATGGCAGCAGCAATATATACATACGGACAAATACCTGCATATTTACACAATCTACATTGATTGCGAATACAATGGCTATATCATGTATATGATATTACTTAGTGAAAATAATAGCCTAGTTGTTTGTTTATTTCGGGAGTCGTTGGGAAATCTGACAAACCCTCCCCTACAGGAGCTGTCAGCGCTGTTACAACAAGTTTATTTTCTCTGACTTTCCGAAGGTATTGGTTAGTGTTAATTGGAAATGTTTCTCCAGCTCGGGTTATGGTTATAACATTCTGAGATCTAAGAGCATATTACCATCATATCTATCAATCGTAATTGGGCATTAATTTAACGCAGTTTATGATTTGTGAATTATGAGTGCCATAAATATTATTTTTTAAATGCTTATCAGAAATTATTTGGGCATCTCTGAGGGCCCTAGCTAAAAGAAGGTGAATAAAGTTCTGAAAAATACAAAATAAATTTAAAACACTGTTATAACCAATGCCCATATGTCATTAACCCTCTGCATGCTGAAGGCAACTGCAATCCAGCAAGGAGAGGGTTAATTAGTACTCTCAGTAATAATCGTAAGTAAAATTAGAAATCGGCAAAAACCGAATAACCATAATGAGTTGACAGGAATACGCTGAAAGTTATTGGTAATTTGCAAAAGCTCAGAATCTGGAAAATATAACATTTAAAATGAAAATGTAAGTGAAATTCTGCAATCTTAAAAATACCACATGTATACTGCCAATTTGGAAGCAGTGAAGCTCAAATGTCAACAAAATTTGTTACGCAGATATATTTGGGAAACAGTTGGATATAACATAAACGTGTCTGTAAATCTTTTTTAAAAGGTACATATATTAAGACAGTAATAGCCATTCACATGTAAAAGTAAATGAGAATATATGAAAGGTTTATAAATCAGAATACAGGTACAACAGATGTTTCATGTTTGCAATTAGAAAATATTAGCTTCTTGCAAACTAACTAAATCATTAGAAAATACTAGCTTCCTGCAAACTAACTAAATGAATGGTAAATGAACAGCAATGGACACATTTGGTTATTTTAGAGAAGAAGAAAAAGAGGACAGTAATGGTTTATAAAAAATAATAAGTAAAATGTTGAGTAACTGGCAAGTCTGGTTATTAATGTACCAAAATGTCACGACGACTTCCGTCCATTAGCATAATTTAGTCCTAGTTTCACTCGACTGACGTACAATTTACTCTTGCAATTGCTGTACAACCACTGAGCTGCACTCTACCCGGCACTCAAAGGTTCTTCTCAGAAAGTTAAACACACTTAATAGATATATCAGATAATTCGCCTTTTCAAATCCTATTAATAAGACTGTTCACACTTTCAAATAATATCCTTCGGTGAAAGTGCAGTGTCAGTTTGTTCGGACTCAATAGCTATGTCAAATACCAGCAAACTCCCGCGATTCATCCGACGCGAGCTTTAGTAAAACATGTCGAATACGTGTTTACTTTTTCTTTTCTATTCAGCTTCGCCCAAGGACTGATGCAAAGCTCGCCTGTCGTGTTAACACATGGATCACACAGGGCGATATATATTGTATAATGATCTCCTTGACATGAAATACAAGGGTTAATATTTGTATACGTCGTCTATTAAAAAGATTAAATGAGATTTAATTAAGTTTCTGGTGAAAATTCAGAATTGATAAATGGAACATAAAAAAAATTAAATTTGCGTGTGAACCGGAATATCGTCACAAAACATATATTTTGAACTGTAAATAAGCTTCTGCAATGAATTAACTTATGGATACAAGCTTTACAAAACTCTGTCTCAACACTCTTCTTTGTGGTGTGTAAACGTGTTTTTGAACCTCCGCGCAGCTGGGGGCAACAGTGGATGCCCCACGCAGCAACAACTACGATTAATTCACCAGCGACAAAGGTTAATGGATTATGCACCAACTTGGAATACAAATTACGGAGACACGAATAATTCACATAGTTCTCTGAACCCCATATTGAATACATTACTGCCTAAGCTTTTATAAATATGATAATCCTGAATTAATGATAAATATAATAAACATGATAAAATACTGAATAACCATTAATATGATAAATACTGCAGAAAGATAAACATGATAAAGAGTGATAAATGTGACAACTGCATATTGATAGAGACAAGAAACAAGTGTTCTAGGGTTAAAGTCATTTTAAAGTACCCCCCTCCCCCACCATCAACCTTAAACCCACCCCCCAAAAAATTTTTTGCATCTGATATTCTTTGTCTCCAACTTAAAGACTCCTTATAACAAAGAAATTCAATGGACCCATCCAAAGTTGTACTTAACCAAAGCTGAACTTTATTCTTCCCTGCCATCATATTTCAGACCCGACCTACAAGCGTCGCATACGAAAACATGCGATATTATTTTAAAGTATTATATATCCAGTAGCACACAGGTCCTCGATTTAAAGTGATTCATCTGGGTCCCCATTCACCCTGTGAAAGAATTTGTAATTTTGTATAACACTGCCATGCACCATTTACCAAATATACCACTTAAACCCAGCCGGCATTCGGATAAATGTCCCAAGGCCCGCCTATATTTTCTTAAATAACACGTTGGACTCGCGTACGAAGCTAACCATATGAAATCATTTGCCTCGTAAATATCGATAAATGGTGGTTAAGATTTCTAGTTGGGGACTCTCGAATTGTTCTCTGTTAAACCCTCCGATGATATTAAACCGACTTTTATTGCTCCGTTTACCTCTAGTTTTCTTGACACAGAATCTCATTACATTTTATGTCGCCTCTTTCATTGGAATTTTCACTCGTTGCCGATTGAAATTCCAGTTCATGCGGTGATTCTCGACTTCTTAACTGTTATCTTATCCTCGCATGTTTGAAAGCAGATATTTTAGCACCTCCTAATTCTGTGTGATTGCGTCAACGATTTGTTAAATTTATTTAATCTTAATTACTTGGTCCCCATATTTTGATCATAACTTTCTAAAAGTTGGGAGGAAATGTGCACAAAAATATAATATTAGAAGTAAATTTGTTTCATGTTTCATTCCTCCATGTGGCAACTTTAGCTACTTAGAGTATGCAGAGGATCAAGCTGGAGTTAGGTCAGTTAAAATGTATGGCAGAGTGGTCAAATCTTGACCACTTTCAAAATGTAATAATCTAAATTACTAGCAGAGTGAAAATTGAAAAATAGACAAATGATATAACTGTACAATGTTTAGAATGCCAAATAAAATGCCTGTGTATTTTTTTTCGTATTTTGTCATTTTAAAATATTAAATTTAATAATTTACTAAAGGACTCAGTTTCCCATAATACATTACTTGAAAAGTATAGATCATATAGCATATAATACATACATCATGTTTTGCTACCATTCTATATCATTATTATTAGTAGTCATTTTCAAGAAAAATATCAGCGCAAATTTTATTATTCATGACACCAAATGTTAACCCCATTATGTATTATTCAGCAATGCATAAATATTTATATATACCCGGTAACCATAACATTCACGTATATTTATAAATATTAAATCGTAAACTGGACTGCATTTCAACCGAGATTACCATCCATGGTTCCTAGTGCTTTATTCCCACATACACGGGTTGCATACATATAGAGAGCTGTGAATTCATTCTCTGTCGGTTTGGGTATATAGCCGTCAATCAGAATTTCAACTAAGCAGCACAGTGTCCATATAAAAAGAACATGGGAAAAATGCCTATTATGGCGTTATAAGACTAAGAGCTTAAAGCCCAGGATTAGAAGTTGGCTTTGTGTAACCTTTAGCCACTTGGACTCGTTACCCCTGTAGTTCTTCTACAGCCGGCCTCGCTGGTTAAAAACGAATAAACGGTGACTTCATACCTACGTCCCTATTGAACGTGGATATCTAAAGGGCTGCGTTATTCCGGTTCGATGTCCTTTGTTGAGCAGGCCTCATTTGTTTGTACGAGGCTACTTTAGTGTTAAAGGTCTATAAAGCAAGACAGTAGACTATAAAAATGATACTGGTACTATGATATAGGCTCTAGGATTTAATCAAGTTTGCATAATATCCTCCTTGGTAAAAAAAGATTTGTGTTTTATTGCTCAGGATCAAAAATAAGGATCTTATTAAAAAATAATATGCAACAATTTTATGGAAGAATGCTGAACAAAAGTGTATTGATTCTTGGCTTAAAAGTGCAGAGTTTTGCATTATGTTTCTCCCTGATGTACGATCATAACCAATGACTGCTCCCTTGTGGATCGACGCTTAACGTCGTAAAACCATGTCCATGGCATATACGATGTTTACTTGCGCACTTTCAAAGTAAAATGAATCAAATATACGTGAAACATAACAATGAACAGCATTGGCAAATGCATGATGTATTCACCGATATTAAAGTCATACATTTTAAATACCTACGATAAATCGCATATTTTAATCCATACAGTGACATTTATTTAAATTTATTGCCTATAGATTCAATCCAGACTTTGGTCTTGGTGAATATATTATCATAAACATGATACAAGTTATAACGTCTTATGTGGTCTTGGTGAATATATAATCATAAACCTGATACAGGTAATAATATTATGTTTTATAACACCTCAAGGTGTTCATCACACTGAAGCAATAACATGATATCATATTCGATATTTTCATGGCAAATTGCAATTAAATTGCCGTAGGGTTTCTGTTTTCATTGCAGTTATTGAGACACAAATTGAGACATTTTATCGCAGATATTGACTTCTATTCATTATCTCTCGCTCACCTAATCGCGCTGCCACAGTACGAGACCGGGTAACAGAGACGCGTGTTGAAATGTATTGGAAATACAAGCAGGAACGTTTGCGATTGGAAAAGCAATATCACCTTGGTTCAATAAGCTGCAACTTTCCTGTCCATTATTATTAATATTACTATTGTAGGAATTGAAAGATGACAATGGATGCCGTAAACATAAAGTAGGAGTTCCTTGGATAATGCAAACTTCAATTTTCTAAATCAATCAAAATGGCATCGCAAGAGACAATACTTTGTTGAAATAAACAATAGATTACAGATTAAAAGCATTATGTTCCCACAGATCTTACGACCTTTCAACTTGTAGGAAATAAAATATGTCATTTCTTTGGTATTGGGCTTTAGAGTCGCTTTCAAGATTCTTTCACTTATATCACGGCTTGTCAGTTTAGGGCAGAATGAAACCTGCAATATTTG
>JAUTBZ010151536.1:0-11684 GCA_032361785.1 Lepetodrilus galriftensis
CCGCACAGTGTAACTGAGCATGCGTCGTACAGAAAGTACAGACAGAACAGCTAGAAAGGAGAAGCCCCATAAAGAAGGAACACAATATAAACAGGTGTGTAGTATGGGAGTACTGTGTAATTTATGTAGGAAATTTAAGTAAATCCTGAACATATCGTGAAGTAGGAATATCATTGTATTATGTTATTGACATATGTACCGAAGAACTTTAACAGTGGCAGTATGTATAACACAAATAAATTTAATAACATTAGAACTTGTGTTCATAGTTGATACCTTCAGGTAGAAATATTCCAGATTCTGTTTCTTCATATATCTACTGCCAATACTGTTAATAGTCTGGCGTGGCCAATATCTATAATAGTCTGGAGTCTGGTGACGGCCCTCAGATAAACTCAGTGACAGAATGATTGCTTAACATCGCTACCGGAATCTTTAACGCTTACGTGACTACCTCGGCTAAGACAACAGAGCTATCCTAGTAAGAGTCGTCTACAAAACTCTCATGTTTTCATAATGACACAGGTAAACAAACATACTTTCTGCAGCGTGAATGCCACGTGACATGATACCACAGTCAGGACTTACCTTGTAAGCTTATCCTGGAATAGCAAGTAACCGGAAGAACAAGAAATCAGCAATCAGCGATGAATAACCTGAGCGTGTGTGATTGGTGCTGCTGGAGGGTTGACAACGACGTACTGGTGGCCTTGTGCTGACATCTGTATAAATACTCCTGCCAGTGTGTGCCTCCTTCACTCGCTAAAAGATATCACTCTCCACCTTGTGTCTGTCATCAATAATTGACCCACAAAATTAAGCAAAACCTCCGTATTCTCCCCACCGATGCCAGTGAATAATAGATGGCTGATCATTCGATTCGCCCGACTAGCATTGTCTCCCGACCCCTCCTAGCAATTGGATCCAGGGTTTCTCCGATGCAGTTCTGTTAGTGCTAAGCACATCGACGACACACTACACAACTGTGTCCAGCGTGTAGTTCAGAGGTCCTCCAACCTTCCACCTGAGTTCTTCCACCGGCTGTTGTCAGCTTCTGAGGCAGTACTGCTACAGCCTGACATGGCTTCTGTCCTAAGCTCTTTCCTATGCTTTCATCTGTGGTCTTTTCAGCGCAGTAGGCGAGGCATCGCATTCTTAAATAGCTCCGGCCTACAGACCACCAGCGGGAG
This sequence comes from Lepetodrilus galriftensis, assembly GCA_032361785.1. Lineage (NCBI taxonomy): Eukaryota > Metazoa > Mollusca > Gastropoda > Lepetellida > Lepetodrilidae > Lepetodrilus > Lepetodrilus galriftensis. The sequence continues at coordinate 1,191 of JAUTBZ010151536.1, forward strand.
TCAATTCCCACAAAAGGTAGATTTGTGACAAGTTAGGTAGATTGCCTGCAGGCTGTTCAAAGCCAGAGCAAGAGAAGGACTTCAAAACATGAAACCTGTTATAGGATATGATGAAGTCAGCATGTGTAATCGTACACTCAATGTCCTAAATTGGACATAATGTTATCTTGAAAGATCAAACCCTGAGTGCTTTGCTTTTAAGAATCAATAATTCACGTTGGTCTTCTTGAAGGTTAAGTACATACCGTTCACTATTTACAATTTAAAAAAGAAATCATTAAGATGCATGGAAAATACTCTTCTTTTTCTATTAACGGTAATGAACTCATTTGTTGTACAACATTTATACATCATTTTGATCATCTGTGACGTATTTGTACTTCATTTGGTAATTTGTAAAATAATTTCACTATGGGGTATTTGATTTTTCTGGATATGATATCTATATAATAAATTATTAACTTGATGCCTTGTTATACACCAATGGCAATGTATAAGTCAGTAGTAGAGATCAGATATCATCAGGAAACTATCAGAAGTAAAAGAACTTCATACCAACATGAAACTAACGAGAGTCATACTGACAGTTAAGCGCTGTGGCACAACACAGTAACTTGAGTAAGTCTGAGTAAAAGAAGAATTAGCACTACAATTGCTAGAGTGTTGTTGGCTCCAGGATTTAAAGGTCTTTAGTTGTGATAAGAGGGTTTATAGAAAAACGTAGTGCATGCATACTTTGTAAATTCTTGTAATCATAAAAAAAAAATCACATCTAAAATAATCTCATACCAACTATAGCCGATCTAGCAAATATGTCCAGGTATTTAGTTTTAAGACATCAAATGTCACTTTTTTTTAATGGGAAGTATCCCAATATACTTATCTTATCTAGAAAAAACAAGCAGGATCGAGAACATCTTTCTATCTAATCTATTGCCTAAATTTAAAATAAAAATATTTAGTGCTTCTAAAATATTAGAAGATAGGATTCTAATATTAGTCACAGAAATATTTAACGTTTTTGTTTATAAATTCACAGAAATACTTTATTTATAGGTCTGCATAAAGAAAAAGTACAATAAAAGTGAATGGTTCCAGAAGCTCACAGTGCCTTATTTTCTTGATGATATTATAGTATGATAAATAATATTCTTAGACCCGATCACTGAAACTATCAAGTAAAATAGTATTAACATAAAGCCTTCCTCCAATCATGCTATGAACAAATCTGATTCCCACCATGGCAATGTAAGTGTTCTATCCAAAAAGTACAACCACCATTGTATGAATACTGTACATCGATTACAGTGAATGTGAAGGGAAGCAGACCTACCTCACTGAAACAATCATGGGGGAGCAGTTAGAACACAACACAACAACTGATAAGCTGGTTCCTGTCTACTATCACTTCATAAGAGCAGCACAGAGGGAGTTGAAAACCAGCTTAAAGAACAGCAGGTATATTTTGAATGAGGTATTTTATGACAGCATGGTGAGTATCCACTGCATTGAAACATCAACACAACTTTCTGATGATGTAACCGTGAAACAAGCTAACAGGCACGTAACTCAAGCTCAGGGGGCGGTGGAAATATTAGAGATATTTATTCATGCAGTATTCTCATCTCAATATATTTACAAATGAATATGAATCAGAATAAATCTGTCATAAGTTGTGTTGTTTTATCATACAAGTCTCATAACAAGTGGCAATATCTGATATCATCAACTGTGCTAGTGCTATATAAACAATCAACTGTGCTACTCAGCAGATATATTTACATCTTGATCACTAAAACTAGCATCAAAATTGTAGTCTACATTTTACCATTTTTAAAGAATGTGGTACAACATAGACCCATTTAAATATATTCAATTGCCAATATACCATATAGTATATATACCAGGATATCCTGCAGGATACACTGCAAAGACGGTGCTATTGTCTCTTAGCAGACACGACAGCTTGGCGAAAACATACCCAGAGCTATTGTAGAGTAGACTATAGGGGTATCTGGAGATATATCTTACACTGTATAAACAGGGCATGTGATAATATCTAAGGAAAGCCACCTTAAAGGTGTAAGTTATTTAGTATTACCTTGTATATCGTCAGATAGTCGGCTGACATTTCAGTGTGAGTGAGAGAACACGGCAGAGATATCGGATGTTTACACTCCGCTGTACTGTGGCCGTTAGTGTGGAAGCACTGTTGTCTTAGATCAAAAACAATGTTTTTTCGTTATTACATTGATTTTTATCACATTCAGTCGATAAAATCACTTGACATTTATAAACCTTGCATGACTCATCCATCTTTCCCTCATACATGAATTACTGCAGCATGTGTTACTTGTGTTACTGCAGCATGTGTTACTTGTGTTACTGCAGTGTGTATTACTTGTGTTACTGCAGCATGTGTTACTCGTGTTACTGCAGCATGTGTTACTTGTGTTACTGCAGCATGTATTACTTGTGTTACTTGTGTTACTGCAGCATGTCTTAATTGTTATAGGTATTACGTGTGTTACTGCAGCACGTATTACTTGTGTTACTGCAGCATGTTTATTGAGCGTAGTGATGCACATCATTATTAGGTAATCGATCACTTCAAGCAAGAGACCTATTTAATTAGTTGTTTATACTAGATCATATGTTCTATATAACTGCAGGGGGATAACTGTGTGGATATCTTTTAATAACCTAGACACAAATATGCAAGGGCGGCATGTCCTTAGATTTCATCAACCATTCAGTTGTCTCATGCTGGCCATATCAACATACACATTAGAACATATTTAAGATGGGTATCATTGGTTGGCTTCATCGACTTCATCGTGGCTCAGTCACAACATATTCCGTCATGTGTACCAGTCACAAGTCATCAGTCACGCTGTCAGTGGCGACAGTTGAAAACCACAGGGCGGCTGATGTCAAACAAGCCATGGTTTGGGACAGGGTTCAGCAACACCCCTCATATTCTTTCTAAAGTACTTTAATAACATTTTCCTGATATTTATGAATATATTTAAGAAGTGTACCTTTACCCACTCATTTTTATATTGTGCATTTCCATTTTCCAAAATCATAGATCCTTCTATGTTATTTATTATTTTAGTAAGGTATAGCCGAGATAGCCTTTTAGCATATACTGTTGTTAGGTTCTCATACAACTCCTGCAAGAAAATATATTACCGATATAAAACTCCTACAAGAAAAGATGTTACAGATACAGTACAATTACAAAGCTATTATACAGAAGTGAATCTTGATGTAGAAATGTCTGTGAACTGTGGTGAGATTGCATACAGTACATATAGATCTATAAACACTTGATGTTGAAGTGTAGATGCATATCATAGAACTTTTGGTGGTTTATTACATTGCATCAGTTGATGTCAGTGAAACTCATCCAGCAGGAACACTGTAGTGGACTGAGAACTCGAAATGTGTGTGTGGTGGCTTGGGAACAGTGTCTGGTTAATCTGGAACAGTGTCTGTGGTGGACTTGGAACAGTGTCTGTAGTGGACTTGGAACAATGTCTAATGAACTGGGAACAATGTATAACTGGGAACAATGTATAACTGGGAACAGTGTCTGTAGTGGACTTGGAACAATGCCTAATGAACTGGGAACAATGTATAACTGAGAACAATGTATAACTGGGAACAATGTATAACTGGGAACAATGTATAACTGGGAACAGTGTCTGTAGTGTAGAAGACAGTGAACAGTATCTGATGGACTTGGAACAGTATCTGGTGGACTTGGAACAGTGTCTGGTGGACTTGGAACAGTGTTTGATGGACTTGGAACAGTGTCTGGTGGACTTGGAACAGTGTCTGGTGGACTTGGAACAGTGTCTGGTGGACTTGGAACAGTGCATGTGGACTGGGAACAGTGTCTCGTGGACTGAGAACAGTGTCTGGTGGACTGAGAACAGTGTCTGGTGGACTGGGAACAGTGTCTGGTGGACTGGATTGGCTCCAGGCAAACAGGATCAGGTTTTAATAGAAAAGAATGAGTCGCATAGCACGGTACACCATCATCAATCACCAAGCACTGGCTGACATAACAGCTTCTTTTTATTGTATCTCTACTTAGCAAGGCAAGACAATAGAATTGTCCAAGTCGGTGTAATATGAAATGCATGACAGGAATGGAATGTTAAAAGTATACAGCATTTACAGACGTGATATTCACGCAGAACATCGAGCAGCATGCACTGAGTTATGTAGTTGTGTGACAACACACCATCACCGGACACACACAACATACGTTATGTAGTTACATTGTCAACATAAAATGTGCAGTGCTCAGTTGCAACACAAAATACAAGCACAGTATTAGTGGCAACACAACACATACAAACACAGCATACATTAGTCTGCTTTTCCTAGTCACATATATATATTGAAAAAAATATATATAGAAAATAATCCAATGTAAGGTTGATAAACCAATAACCACAATTTAATAGTAACTTGACATTTGTGATAACTATCTTTAACAAGATGAATTTTACTTGTTGCCATACACATTCAGTGGAAAAACAACAGAACTATCTGAATTATTTACTAATGTGACCTTTTCCTTTTTTAAATTACTCACTTTTAAAACTTTTATCTTTCCTGCTAATAAATGTGTACCTTCAGTGATGATACATAAACTAGGAGGAAGAGTCTTTTTAGCAAAGGATTTATCAAAGGTCAATGAGATATAGTGTTCGAATATTTTTACTTCTCTCATGAGATTATACGAAATATAGAAGAAATATTGTTAGAATACAACAAATTGGATATGGTCTTATGACAACATTCCTAGATATACCAGCTGGATACTATATAATAAGATTATAACCACAGGAGACTTGCATCTGGTCTGTATTGAAATATGTGGTAGTGCCGACTTCTGTCTTAAACCTCATAAAAAGGGGTAAAAATGGTAAGAGTGACATGCACCTCACAGAATGGTAACAGTGACGTGCACCTCACAGAATGGTAAGAGTGACGTGCACCTCACAGAATGGTAAGAGTGACATGCACCTCACAGAATGGTAAGAGTGACGTGCACCTCACAGAATGGTAAGAGTGATGTGTACCTCACAGAATGGCAAGAGTGACATGCACCTCACAGAATGGTAAGAGTGACGTGCACCTCACAGAATGGTTAGAGTGACTTTCAAATGATTCATCTATGGCAGCATGCGACTGCCAGGGGCATAGATAGGCTTACAAATACTAAAAGCTATGACAGGATTTGATGACAGACATTATAATTAGGCTAGAGCACGATTTTCTTTTCCAAAATAAATTTTCAAAGAAAATAATAAATAATAAATTCTCACTAGGCTGTGGTATTTGTGCCTACTAGCTAGGTACGCCCCTGATAGCTGCAGGGTTATTTGACTTGACAGGGGATAGACTGGGTCTCAACAACACTGGATCAGACGAGGGTATCACTCGACATGGCTAGAGTTGCTCTCGATTAGAAAATCAAAGAATGTTGAGTTGGTAATACTAGCTTCCTGCTTTTGTCTGATTAATGTAACACAATCCCACACAACTCACTGACTATAGTGGGATCCTTATTAGGATCAGTGCAGATCAATGAAGAATCAAAACTAGTGTATCAGTTTCCACATAGAATGCCCACGATAAGGACAAGCTAAATACATCTTTACACGCATTGCCATACGATATTCTGTGTACCTGGCATGTTCCTAAAGTGTGCATTAAGCGATTCCCACCCTCACAATTATACACCAATAGTGATGTATGTTTAGGGGAATATGTATATAGTATGGAGTGAACATTCACATCATCATAGACATATTACATATTACATGTTGAAAGATTACGGGTTTCTACATCTGCAGGATCTTTACCAGAACATAGTGCCATAATGGAACATCATTAGATGCCTTGTACAGTAACATCATTAGATGCCTTGTACAGTAGCTACATTAGATGCCTTGTACAGTAGCTACATTAGATGCCCTGTACAGTAGCTACATTAGATGCCTTGTACAGTAGCTACATTAGATGCCCTGTACAGTAGCTACATTAAAGCAGATATATTCAGATGCGCCCTTTACCGAAAGTGTGAATATCATGCATAAAACACTATTCCTCTATCGGGGAATTTAGACTGGTCCATTTACAGCTGTCCATGTCTATTTCTGTGCCACCACTCTACGATTTAACAACAAATCTGACATTTCTGGTCGCAATGTGCTAAGATCCCACACTAATACACTATTCAGCATTATCGCCATGTCAGAACACATTTGCTGAAAGAAAGAAAATCCTGTACACACCAAGTACATCAATGGTTTTCCAGGATCAGTAGTTAAAACATGTGAAAGAAGTAGCTAGCAGGGACACGATCATACAGCTAATAATAGGCGTAGATATGGAATAAATGGGCACTACGTGAAGCTATTATCCATGACCTTTGATGTCAGCCTCTCTGAGCGAGCTGGAGATGGATCATCCACTAGATCCACTATTGTCTACACATCAGAGAACACAAGTCACATCCACCGCCTGTTTACGTTTGCACTGGTCACAGTAATTCTGCCGGTTATTGCTGCTGCTAATCACTAACACAAGAAAAATAATTGGCTTAGCTTATTGAAGGTAAGTAGCTGTTTCAGCTCAAGCCGCAGAAAACGGGACTAATTTCAATATGCCAGCTAATTTATGACAATCATGGATCATTGAGGGATGAAAGATGTCTTACATCTGGAACATGATTACTTGATGCAATTAGCCGGTACGGACTTCCAGGGGAGCACCAGAAACAAGGACTTCACCCCCCCCAACCACCAACCATCCCCTTCCCCCACCACCAGCACTGTAGCATCTTGTAAAAACTGTAGGCATGACAAAGATTGATTGCATATTGGACAGTTATTGGTGTTGGTGTAGGGAGCTCGTCTAATAACCATGATATTGCCTCCTATCAGTTTTGGATAACGTGGGTATCACCAGGGCTCTGGTTTCATCTCGGGAGGCTGAACTAGCTGACAGTTCCTAACTGTGTTAGTCTATCCTATGCACCACACCATGCTCGTCATAATCCAATATCGTAACAAGTATTTTCAAAATCAATATTTCCACTATGCATTCATTTGGCACCGATCGATACTAATGCAAGGTTGTCATGTGCGTGAAGATTTATGGGTTGTAATTTCTTGAATACATTGTGACCTGAGCAGGTGGCCATGCGTACCCGACTTTGCTGGACATGTTTTACATGTATTAGACATTCCTAAACAGGGGATCAGATAGATGTTTATTCAATATAGAATGCATGACGGTTCATGGACAATCACACACAATGTGTTGAAGCAAGCTGCGATTTGACAGTGTGAATCTCTCATGTTCCAACAGTTTTTCTTTCCCATGCTAATTGGAACTCTATACAAGTTTCACAACCTTTCGTTATTTGTGGCAACTTGCTCAATGTTCATGTGGTGAAACATTATGCAAAGCCAAACTGAATGAACCTCTGTTTGCAAATCGGTGTACAGAAAATATAATGATTCTACTTTGGGACCCAGGTGTCGTGTAAGGGATATTCATCTATTAGGAAACCAAATTCTCAGTTGAGCTAAAACCATCACCTTTTCACAACATTTTGACTTGCAAATCTTCAAGTGATCTTACAAAAGAATATCTTGTATGGTATGTATTATATGGGATGGAATCAATGAAATTACCAACAAGAAACTGGTATTTTTTCTCAAAAGGATTAAATAATTAAATATCGATCAGAAACATGTCTTCCTGGAGGTGGAAAGGAAGGGTGGAGTGTGGGTGGAAGAGACAAGTACCTGGGGAGGTGGGGTAGAGAGAGAGGATGGAAAGGAAGGGTGGAGGATGGGTGGAAGAGACAAGTACCTGGGGAGGTGGGGTAGAGAGAGGGGGTAGAGACAAGTACATGGGGAGGTGGGGTAGAGAGAGAGGATGGAAAGGAGAGTGAGTAAATTATTGTTTACAGCAGTGGGAACTCTTCACCCATATGTGACAAGAGAGAGAGAAACAGAGTGGAAAGAGAGATATGAACAGATAACATAATAAAATCATAACTCAACTACCAATGATCATAAGATAAATAGGACTAGTCGATGACACAACAAAAAGTATACAACTGTAGCAGGGTGCATTACCACAACACACCCACACACACATTCACCCAAACAAAAACCCTACCACGCAACTATGAAATGAACAATGAACACAGGATATTATTCACAAAACACAAGCATAATGATGCCTACAGTGCAATGTACATACATACTTTATCATTAATAAAACTGTGCTAGGTTTATCTGCCCTGTGATTGACCATACCCATGACACAACTGTCAGTTTCTCCCCATATCAAGAAGGAAATCACTATGAAGGAAGTAAAATACTGCAACAATATGAGAACCACTCTGCAGAATGCAACAGACACAAGAAGTCAAACATGACAGAAGAACTGTCATATTGACATGTAAAACTAAATTACACACAAAGTCATTGTCATACAGCGCTAATCCAGGTTTTCTTGACCCTCTAGTGGGATGGTTTGTTGTTGTACAGACCTGTCAGAAGTAGTAATCCATACACGCCTTTACCATCCAGCAAACGGAGCATTCACAGAGTAAACAAACCTAGACCACCACAGTCTGGTCAATGAAGGAATACTCAGAAACCCCTTGTATATGTATTGTGTATTGACAAGCTCACACAGAACTTTAATGACATAATCCATATCATGACGGCACATGGGGAAGCATCTATTCAAATAGAAATAGACCAGAATGAGATCTATAAAACTTCCCGTTCTTGATAACATATTTGTATTGGGTTATGGTTTTGAAGACGTCGTTCAGATATGTTAATATTTATGAATGCCTTAGATATTTGCAGTGGCCGATGTTAGGAACTAATTGGGCTTTGTTACTAGTATTTTATTGATATCTGATAGCAGGAGTCAAGCTTGACGTCACATGTAGAAGGATGACAAGAAAATGATCATTAGACGATTAATAGCACTCTCTAACTGAAAGTACGTCTTTAATGATAACTCAAACTGGTGTTTAATGCATTAATGATCTAGTTCTAGCTCCACACTACAGAGTGAAGCTGAAACTAGGTCATTAACGACATACATTCTATTGAATAGCTGAATACTGACTAGTTCTAATGATGTTTCCAAAGTAACATCACAATAATCTGTTTGATGGGAGAATAAAGATTAATACCCATAACAAATCTTTTAAATAATACAACCATACAATAGGCCGACCAAGATCCATGACACAATATACCACCATGACACAATATACCACCAATGATATGAAAACAAAACTACCCATGTGGCACACTGACGGGACACCAATGGCATCAGGATGACTTCAATGTCAGTCAGTGTGCTGGAGTTGGAATGTTATTCAGCTTCCACAGCAATCTGTTTAGGGTAGGATGATAACCTGTAGCAACTGGTGTCACAGTAAGATTCATGTCACAGCTAGTACAGATACAGCCAAGATGAACACTGCGTACTATTAGAAAAAACAGACATTACATCACAATCTCCTGTAGCTGTGACAGATCTCCTCCAGGTCTGGGTGGGATCTCAACTTTAACCAATGGCTCATTCATCCAGAGAAGACCTACAGTTCCAGCTCACGTCCATGTTACACAGACTGCAGTGGTGTGACTATACATCCGTGTAGTCAAGATTCCTCAAGGATGTTTGAATTCCTCGAATCCCAGATTAGATCAGGATATGAAAATGTGACAAGATGGCTGAAGATTTCATTATGTAACTCTAAGGGAAGACTGCTACATTTCAGAGTGACAACCGGTGGGAAAACCTATGATCTGCTCAATCCATAATTAAGAAACACACGCCAAGTATCTGAGTTTGGAAGTGAACTCTCTGGCTGCTATTATTCTGCAATGCTCATTATTCTAAGACAAAAAGAAATACTGAACTTAATGTCAAGCTGAGCAATAGTACATGAATAATTTGTGGTTTCACACAATTTTCTCATTTACTTATTGAATATAATTACTCTATATGACTCTACTGCAGAAATACAGAATTACTAATATACAGATTGTGTGTTAGCATGTAATGAACAGTTCATGTAACTCTTCCACTGACACTATTAGACGTTATTTTACATAGATGTTCAGTGGTGGCCTCCTCAGAACTTTTGCACATACAAATACTTGTAAGATTCTGTTATCAGTGTACCTAGCTGTTGCCATCAACCAATAGTCTCCTACCAGTGTACCTAGATTCCTATTACCAGTGTACCTAGATTCCTACTACCAGTATACCTAGATTCCTACCAGTATATACACTATACCTATATTATACCAGTATACAGTACCTAGATTCCTACTTTTTTTGTTTTTGTTTTGAATTGGTGTTTAAATTAAAGTCGCTTTATAGAATCTTTCACTAATATCCTACTACCAGTATACC
>JAUTBZ010151547.1:0-11682 GCA_032361785.1 Lepetodrilus galriftensis
TCTCGTAGTATAGATATGAGAGCTTCAAGAAATGATACCCTGGTACACAGACTCAACAGCGACTAGTGAAATGTTTGTCTGTACACAAGCTTTTTCACCAGCTATCCCCCTTTCCCTTGAATAACCCTGGATCTGCCCCTGAAACTTTCAGCAAAACAGCAGGAAACATGTCACCCTTCTGTCACAATCCCAGAACGGATTTACACACACGCAAAAAAAACATTAGAAACATTTGCAATCCAAGCAATTATTTTATTTCGAAAAAATAAACTCAATCATATGGTATTAAAATGTATTGTTTTCCTGTTCTAAAAATCACTGCACTTCTAACTAATGACCCAATACTTGTAATTTAATAGCTACCAATTTGACACCTTTTCATGGTAAGACTTTCTAGGGCAAATTTCCAGTGCCGTGATACCAATTTTATGAAATATGTATAGACTACTTAGTTGATGCAACAATCAAAAGACATGTCTGCATGCATGATTTCATTTACATATTTAGTTTTCCACATGCTGCGATACCAATTGTTACCTTCTGAAGACTTTACGAGATCATATGGACCCTGGTTCCAGTTATAGTCAAACATACCACAAATAATCTAGAAATGTGTCTATTTCTTCGTATTGATTGATAAATTGGTATGTTGAACCAGTATTTACTCCACCCAGTATTTTCAAGTTTTGTGGCCCAATTAATGTGTTCATACTTTGGTACAATCAGCTTCATCAATGTTGTAGTTTTGAACCATTTATCAATAGTTTTTGCTTGTGAGTTTTATGGAAGGAGTGGGTGAATTATTGTTTTACGTCACAGTGGGAATATTTCACCCATAGGCGACTTTATGGAAGAAGGAAACCTGCCACACTTGTAGCAATTAGTGTTGAAGTAAACTTGCAAACACTGGCTGGTATTCTGGTGAACCTGGTTCTACTGTACGTATACATGGCATGTCTTTACCATGGTCTATCCGGTCTATCTGGTCTTTACCATGGTCTATCCGGTCTTCAACATGTTTCCATCATTACTGATCAATTTACACCTAAATGTTTCAGAATGAGGAAGATTTTACTTGAGTTAATACTGTAGGTCAAGAAGTGCAGGATTTATAAAGCAGAAAAACAAGTAGTTTCAATACAATCTGGGGCGCGTTCAAAGACCCAAGCGCTGAGTAAGCCGCTTAGCTAAACTGGTCCCCTGTCCCATGTACGGTCCATGCGACTCGTGAGACAGTGGCTAGTTTGGTAAGCCGCTTGCAAGCCGCTTGCGTGTTTGAACGAACCCCTGGTCTTGATGTTAGCCATTTTAAAGATGTTGAACTAGGGAAAATATCAAACTTGGAAAACTAATTTCCTATTTGTTAAAAAAATAGAAGAGAAACAGCAACTCCGTTTCATTTGCAGAGATTTTCAACTACTCTAGTCGAACTACCATAGTGTAAAACAATATATAATATATTATTGCTTTAAAGACATGTACAGAGGTTTAGTAGATACTATTAGATATTGATACATACAGAGTGAGCAAGTGAAATTACACACAGTATTTAGTTATCATGCTGGTAATACAGTGTGGCCTCCATATGTAGAGACAAGGCTGGGGAATGTGACGTCATGGACCCCGAAGTCTTGTGTTATATCGAGGCTATACTGTATGAACAATAGCAGTGCTGGAGTATGACATAATGTGCAAATAATAGAACTCACAATGTATGCATATTAATTAGGTTTCAAGATATCACCAAGATTAAAAGTGTCAAGGTACATGGTATATGGTATGTGGTATATTTATTAACAATACTGAGCACAAAACCTTAGTTCAAAGTGAGAAGGAAAAAAAAGTGGTTTAGAGTGGCAAAGAAACTACACAGAATTAACTCCTACACGTCTGCAAAAAGTTTGACTGTTATAGATGTTTGTGCAATTGGGAGAGATACGGCACATTCAGTCGAAGAATATGCTCACCGATAATATCACGGAGCATTCTCGGTTCCTGAACGCAGGCATGCAGCTTCTAATTAACACGCGAACCCTGGCAGCTGTAAGAACACTGGTATGGAGAGTGGAGACATCTCCGTGGAGACAGACTCAATCTGCTAGACTCTCTGGGTAATGGTTGCTTCAGGCGACACTCTGCTGACCAGGCGAGGTGACCGCTCACTGGACGGAGGAGGGAGATGGACATCGTCCAGCGGACATGGAATCGACGACAGGCGTTGTACAAAGAAAAACAGCACAAGCTTGTAATTTGATTTATCACAGCTGTTACATGGAAAAACGCAGTTGCATTCTATGCACATACATCATAAACAGATCGGTTCACAACGCATTTTCACAATGGGAGACGCATCATCTCGGTCTTTGGCAACTCGTAACAGAGAGGGAACCCTGGGACATCCTATGATGAAGGAAGGCATAGGGTGCAATGAGAAAGAAAGAGTGGGTCTTGTAGATGAGATTGGTGTATACAACATCACTCCTCCCCACCCCCCACCCCCACCCCCACCCAGCATGTGTATCCACATAAAAGTAAAATATCACTCCCCCCACTGATACCCCTTCCTCCCCACCCACCCTACCCACCCCTACCCTGCATCTGTATCCACAAAAAAAGTAAAACAATACTCCCCACCCCGCATCTATATCCACATAAAATAAAAACAATACTCCCCCACCCATACCCTTCCCCACCCAACCTACCCCAGTCTGCATTTGTATCCACCTAAAAGTAAAACCATTCCCCCCTCCCACAACCTTACCCCTCCTCACCTCTCCCTCCCTCCTACCATCCTCTCTGGACCCACATAACATAACAATATTTCACAAATGCACACTCGCTCAAGGAACACACACATCTACATCCTGTATCAACAGAATAACAATTTCACATCAGCTTCTCTTCTCGCGTCCATAGTGGAATAAGGTATACACATGTACAGTAGACCTCGGATATACCGGCCTCGGATAAACCGGACACTCGCATATAACGGACTGAATCTGAAGCCCCAGGTCCCGTCTAACGCTAATTGCGGCATATGCATATAACGGACTTCGCATATAACGGACAGAAATAGCCGGTCCCAATGAGACTGTTATATGCGAGGTCTACTGTATTTAAATTTACCCAAGAGTGGAGAGAGAAATGGAAAGTTTCATGTTAGGTAAATTCACGTGAAAATGAACCAGTCATATTTTAATTATTTGTCACAGATGTGATTCAAATGTAATTGAGAAGGCTGCATGCATGCATATTTCACAATCAATCACACTAACAGTGTCATGTACATAGCATGTCAATGGGACTTAGTTATGACAGGGTTGTGACAGCATACTGAGACAATACAACGTTCATCCTCACTTCAACGTCGCTGCGGGAATCTTTCACCCATTTGCAACGAACAAGTGGATAATAAAAATCTAGGTTCTATAGCCCACTTGGCAATGTATAAAAATTAACTACAGGTATTTGATGACCTGATTAAAAACTAGGTATACCAAAATGAATATACAAGGAATGTTTCATCCCTAGTAACCTAAATGAATTCATCCAATCTAACCTAGCTAATGCCAGTGTAGTGCATATTTCTTTTCTCCATATTTGGTAATGCCTTGATAATGAACTTTGACATGGACATATTTCAGAGCTACTTTCAACACTATTTCGTCCATATCACGACAGGAGGAAAGCTGCAACGCCCATAGTGCCGAGTGTTGCAGTAAACCTGTGAGAACTGACGTACTGACGAACCAAGGACAATACCTCAAGTGCCATGGTACATTCAAACATGTTCCTAAACCTACTTATTGCGAACTGTGCTGAGTGGGCTAAGTGGGCTAAGTACCTTGTCAAAACATCTAACCTTACGTCTCATACAATAATAATAATAATAGTATGTGCATTTGTAGAGCGCATCATACATACAACATTCCTACATAACGTTATATAAGTGTATGCAAAATGCCATACCAAATGATTACTAAACTGAAGCAAATATGTAAATATATAACAACAAAACAATCACACACATCTACCCAACTACGGAGGTATGCGAGTCATTGGTAAACTCATTGGTAAACTCATTGCTGTGGAGCATACAATGTGTAAGAAATCATAAACTTCCTTAAGAGTACAACAATACTTAATACAGCTAACTTACTTAGGGTACAACAACACTTAACACAGCTGACTTATGCATAGCGTGTAGAATATCTAGAGCTTAGTGTCATGCATAAGTCACGTGCTTGGAAATGTATGAATAAAAGATAGAAATTAGTAAAATTACTGGACACAGAATACATTCTGAGCATATAGACTATCAAAAGAGAATAGCAAAAAGTTCAGAACGTGTTTTCGTTGTTTAACTTCAAACACTAAACAATTCCATATTGTATCCAAGTTCAACTATAAACATTGGATGTTCTGTGGTAACATTTTGAGTAAACGGTCTAAACCAGGTAGGTATTGTATGGATACTAGCATACAACTTACAGCAAACATTCATGCCGATTCAGAAATCACTGACAGTATCAGCGCATTACTAAGTATATCGGAAGCCGTGCATTCATACAACATGGCCATCATCAGACAATAGGGCATTGATATAGCTGCCTGCTTCCTGTATTAGATCTACAGTTTGAATGCAAGAAATAAATATTTGATGGAATGTGTTGTTGATGATGAAATGGCAAGTATTTTACATGGACATTTGTGCAGTAGTCCAAAAGTTATGAAATCGATGGTTGAGAGCTATAGAATTTCATTGTTAGAATACCCCTACATACCAAAAGCTAAATATTTGAGGAAATGCGTGAAATTGTGACGTGGTAATGATGTTCATACAAAATGAGTGCAGTTAACATTAATTGAGGAGTTGACAGTAAAATAGAATATATTTTTTTACCCAAACCGAAAATGAGAGAATAGCACTTTTATCGTTCTGAGATATTTGTTATGACCTGAAAAAGAGTTATCTCCCTTGAATATATCAATAACGTGTTTCACGGATCCGACATCCGAGTTTACAAACCTCACAGAATATGATTTCATGCTCAACTGACATGTTGCACTGACATTTGAACACTAAACTTGAGCATGGAATCGTACTCGAAAACGTTTTGTAACCTCGGGGCCCGATATTCTTGAACAACTCATAGATCAAATATTATTTCCCATAAACTTGGCACAAAATACATCACTGAAAATATCAATTTTGATTCATACAAATTCCTGCATAAATTCACAGTTGATTGCGATCAAGAAGTTACACAAATATTAAATCCAATATTCCAAAATGCGTTGATTCGCTGTGGTCGGTTAATTATTACACGTAGCCCCAAATGTTTCAATGACGCGTCTTAACTCATCAGCTTCCGGAAGACCTCGAGGGAATGCACGCTGGTCGATAACCTGAAACACAATACATGCCGATAAGTGGACTTGCCTGCCAAAAAATAAACATGCAATACAATTCAATCGAATACGTCTTTGATCTGTTAAAAATGATCTGCATGCTAAAATCTGCTACCTCGTCTCTGCGCGCTATACGACTGCGAGATGACATCCAGTTGCGTGTAAAAAAAACCAAAGATGTTTGGTTTTGTCGAGTTATGACAGATGCAATGAACATAAAATACTAGCTTTCTGAGTGATTGAACTAATGCTTTACACCGCAGCAGGAATATCTCACCCATAGGCGGCGACGACGATTTCATAATTTTCTACCAGGCCCCGAGATTACGAAACTTTCATGAGTATGATTTTGTGCTCAATTCAAAATGTTGTTCAGAAATCACCATATAAAATTTGAGCTGGAGCATGAAATAGTATTCGGAAAGTTTCGTAATCTTGGGACCAGGCAATGTAAGGTGGACTTGTCCGCCCCGTCACTGACCGTCCAAATCCGTTGAAGAGGGCGACGATCTCGGTCCTGGTCAGTTGGAAGTTCTTGCTGCTAGCGTCCACCACGGACATCGGGCCCACGCTGTTGCCGGAGAAGAGGATCTTGAGGGCGGTGCCCATCCCCAGCACCTGGAGCTTGCCCCACAGGCGGCACTTGTCGCAGCCCACGCAGTCCATGATCCGCGTCACGTTCAGGAAGTGCTGCCGGAACTCCTCCTGAAACACCAAGGGAGGCCACTCTAGACGTCGTCCAAGACGGAGGCAGCTTGTTTAGATTTCTTAGTGAATTTAGTACTTTAATTTGAAGATCCGCTTTTTCATTTCTAGGAATATGTTAAATTAAATAAAAACATAATAAATAATTAACGCTAGTTAATATACCAAGGATAATAACCGCATTGTCACAGTACAGATGGCGCATCCCATCATGATCGGGTCAGAAAAGTAACTTTATGGCAGGCTCCCAAGATGGGATTTGAACCCTGGCCTTTGGTTCCAGTCCAAACGTTCTACCATTGTGCTACCACCCACCCCTATTGGGCCACGTACTTCAACAGTCTTGGAGGTCTGTTTATGGTGTGGGAGTGTTGGGGAAACGAGACCAAAACCACACTTAGCAGGTTTTCCATGGGATGTAAATGACTAAGAAGCAATGCAGCAGAACATAGAACATACCTTCAGTTTCTTTGCTACTTTGGACTTTCCAGCAAACAGTTTGCTCTCATCAAAGTGGTCTTCAAAAGATCTAAAATACAAATCGTCCACAAGTTGAAATAGTTGTAAACTTTATGAAGATGTGTCTGTGTGTGTATGGAGCTGGAACAAGTGAATATCAATACACACATGGGTTCATGAACTATATCACAAACAATGGCGAAAGGAGGGAAAGGGAAAGTGGCGTAATTTAATAATTCTTCACAGAAAGCAGAAGCAGTACCTGACAACATCCAGAAAATCAGCTACGCCTTTTCTTGTATCGATATCATCATCTGTATTCCCAGTGAAAAACTTTACCTGTAGAAAAAGAATTGGAAGATATGTCATATTTTTTCACAGAAAAATAATAATCACATTAGTGTGTTTCATTTGTTTCGCAATTATCGATGTCTGGTTGAGAACAGAAACAAATATCTAGAAGAAAATTGACTGACAATTTGTTGATCCCGAAAGCGAGTGAATATGGAGTTTAACGTCGCTGCGGGAATCTTTCACCCATTTGCGACAAAGATCCCGAAAGAGTAACATTTTCCTCCACAAAGTCATAACGAGCTCGTTAAGTATACAATAGCTTCGTGAACATGGCCCCAGGTCTGCGAGGCCCCGGACGGGTGGTACTTACTTCAGCGAGGTACGGCGCCACTTTGGCCAGCGCTCTCAACTCCACCAGGTACGTGAAGTACAGATTCTTCAGTCGCTGTGGGCCCTGTCCATCCGACGTCGACGGGTCAAACCTTGTCTTGAACTCTGCCACGTTTGGTCCCCATTTATCTCCCCCGAACTCAATGCCTGGAAGACAACGAAAACATACAATGCATTCCAAAAGTGTATTTTCTACCATCTACCAGAATTTTGGCTATTTCATAGAAAACACTTCTGCCTGCTGAATAAAATCAAAGTGTTCTATTTCTGCAGGTGATCAGGCAACTTAAGTCGCCTTCAGCAGGGAGAGGGTTAATCCACCCAGGAAGTATAGAGTACATGGTTTACAGGCTATGAAGTCAACAATGAATTAGGACTTAAAGTATTTGAAAAATATCTTGAATAATTGATAAACTCTTCAAACATGTCGAAAACATTTGTAACATTTATGAGATGATTTGCATTTCGGATGAATAATAAATGGTAGAAATACTAACTGGCAATTTGCACTCAACAATAAAACGTTGACTGGATGCATGAGTGAGCGAGTGATTATGGAGTTCAACGTCGCTGCAGGAATCTTTCCCCAATTTACAACAATTAAACATGTTACTATACGTGTTCTAAAAACACACATTAGATGCATAATGAGGAAGAAACTCAAAACAACTGCTATTCCTCAGCCTGGCCCGTTCCACAGAACGATATTAGTTCCACCAGAATTGTAGCTTTCAACTCGTAGCGCTACGACTGTTCCATGGAACGTGGGCCAGGTCGCCAGGTCGCCTGTACCAACCTGTATGCAGGTACTCCGCACTCAGGTGAATGTTGATGCTGGTGTGGAGCCCGGATATCATTCGGTAGAACACGCGTTTCTCAAGGCACATGTCTGCAAGCACAAGCAGCACATACATCTATAACATACTTTACAGAAATTCCTGTGAGCATAAAAGGTTCATATTTGGTTTGAGTGTAAATTGGGGCGTACCCACTGACCTATGTAAAACAATGACATGTCTCTCACTACCATAAAGCCATTAATAAACTCTGAAGACTAGAACTGAAATTCCACATTACTGTCAATTTGAAGTCAACGAGTTCCACACATATTTTCATAAAAATCTAAATCCATCAAAAATATTGTCGTAGTTGTCTCCACCACACGGCCCAGAAACTGATGCAATCTCATGTTATATGTATTTTATGAAAAACAACCCCTACACAATCTATTTTATACACTATGGACCTATTAATATTAATGCTGAATATTTACAGTGAGTTAGTGGTTTCTATTTCACATCCCAGTGGGAATCTTTCAACCATTGACGTTGAACATAGGCAAGATCAATACATTAAAAATACAACTCGCTAAAACTGAATTCCATGAAAATAATATTGTCTTCTGGAACTGAAAAACACACTATACTATAATTTAATAAATCTAGTATGAAAACTACACACGACACTGGACTGCGGGAAAAGGGTTTCCTGTCAATTTAAATTTCAAGTGTCTCGTGGAGCCCCGAGGCTACGCTGGGAATAGACGACATCACGACACTGACAGCCATGACCGACACTGACAACAAGGACAAACACTGGCCTACATCCAACACTCCTGGAAAATGTCAACCCAGACTATTAACCTTCTCCCTGCTGAAAACAATCAGAGTGTTCTATTTCTGCATGTGATCGGGCAAGTTAACTCGCCTTCAGCAGGGAGAGGGTTAAGCGTATGAAAGACATCAGAGTTCACTGCATCGCTGCCATATCGTGATTCATAGACGTTGTTCATGAACTGTACGCGGGCATAATGATAATATACAATGAAGCTCTCGGAGGTTAGTCAGCACATGGTGTTAGCCATTAGCCCAGGGTGGCGCACACTGACATTATCTCACGATGTTCAATTAACAAAGTAATAGTTTAGTACAACGTGCTTCCATTGAAGGGTACCAATCTGATACCTGAGAGTTAATGTAAAATATCTGGGTACTACGACTGTAATCACATGCTTTCCATATAGAGATAATTTAAAGCATGCAAAATATTTGGGGTTTCTTTTTTGAGAGTATACATATACGAAAAACAACAATATACTTTGACAAAATCTAAAGCAATAGTAAGGCCTGTGTAGAAAGTATTCCACGTAATGTAAACAATAGACAGCTGAGACCAGCAGGTATTTCACTTAGTCAACAGTGGATACTGTAAATAATTAAATCTTAGCATCATAAACCTTAGCATTAAGTTTTATGCTCATTAAATTTTTATTATTTACAGTATTTGGTTAATGAAAGTACATAGAGTAAAGTCCTGGGACTTTGGTCGCTTTTTGGCCTATGACCGGAGTCCCAGGCCTTAAAGTCTAGGTATGACTTTCACGATTATCTATGCAAATAGTCAAGTGACCATGGAATTTGGCAATATCTGTACAGGTATACGAGATTCGGCAAGAATGTTCAATTTTAACTCTCACATATATTATTTATTAAATTACCCCTATCTCACTTTCACGATTATCTATCCAGATGCCGTGCTAAGCGAAATTCGTATTGGTCGTGCGGAATTTGTATTGGTCGCGTGGAATTCGTATTGGTCGCGTGGAAGTCTAACGTGGGTTGCATGGGATTCGTATACAATTCAGATGAGGTCTTGTGGAAGTCGGCAAAATTTGTGTGGAAGTCATGTAACTTCAGGGTCGTGTAGAGGTCGTAATACGATTTCCATGCGAATGCCACGAGTCTTCCATGCGAATTGTTATGACATACACTAGACTACGGAGTGACTTCCATGCGATTATACACAAATTCCATGACACTGGTCAGACTCATATGCGTCCTATGCGCATGCCATGCGATATCCACACGACACCCACATGATCAATCAAAGCGCACCGCATTCGCATAGATAATCGTGAAAGTGAGATAGGGAATTACCGCGAGTTCCCGTATTTAAGTCCATGGGCCTAAATATGGAAAGAGCTTCCGTTTTTAGGCCCATGGGCCAACTTCCAGGTGGGCCGAAGTATGGGAACTCCCGGTATAGGGAACGAGATAAGATTCTCATCGACTAGTTATGGTACATTGTAGGCTAAAAGTGACATAGTACATGAGGAATGTGCATTGGTTAATTGACTGTATATACCGTAGCAATGTATGATTTTAACCCTCAATTATTAATGTTGCATTGTGGAATGGATAATACACTGGGGTTAATAAATATAATACTGTCTGCAATCTATGTTAGGGGTTGTGAGGAATTTTCAGTTGATTAATTGATTAAACATTTCTAGAAGCTAGATTTAATTATATGGTCAATACTTAATGAAAGCAATATTTTTACAGTCTTTTTAGTTTTCACTGTGAAAGCCTGCAATCTCATTGGTTTTCATAAACATGATAAATTTGGTTAATACATCTAGTTTCTTGATCAAAAATATATAATATTCCAGATTATCAATTATCATAACTATAGCCCTAGTTATAGTGGTATATATTAGAGCACATTTTGCCACAACCATAAAACCATTTGTTAATCAAAGTTTAAAAAAAATTGTAATCAAAATATTTATTGCAAAGTACAGTTACATCACATTTAAAGTAAGTGTTACGCCAACATTATTTATAATATACCATACGTAAAGCGAATATTGTGGCAATCTTTAGCAGATAATTGTATATATACATAGATCCTATCACCATAACAACTGAATGTAGCCACTGACCACACACATAACCAGAACTGAAAATTTGTCCACCGAGTTTGTGCTCCACCTTGTCGTTACATTGCTCTAGGCCATTGGATTAGTGTGCAGCGATAGAAACTACGGTAACCTTAAAACTGACCATCCCGAATAGTGATATAAATAACAAATGTTATGAATTTCTACTACTAGACCTTAGGATACCGTCAGCACCGGGAGAAATGGCTGGGCTTAGCGGGCTAGTGTTAATTTCCATCCCCGATTGTGCCTTCGATTTCCCTCTCAACTCCTTGAGGAGTATACACCCCAAGCTGCCGTTTCAGGCCACGAGGTTATGAAACCTTTTTTAATACGATTTCATGCTCAAGGCAAGATTTAATATGGGGATAGTTGAGTATGAAATCGTACTCAGAAATGTTTCACAATCTCGGGGCTAGGCATGAGAAGGTTAGTATTATCACCCAGGGCCTGGTTGTATGAAAGTGCAATTAACTAATGACGTCATTAGCCGTAATTCCTGCATTGACTGTCAATGCTAGTGTAACGCATGTCTAATGGCATGTTAATGGATCATTAGCGTATCATACAACCGGGCCCAGCTGCTCATCCATTCAACAGGTGCTGGAGTCGCTACTACGACATAAGCCTGGCCCAGACTGCGTCCAGGCCAGCTGACCATATATAAAAAATATAAGTACACAAATAAAATGAAGAAGGAG
>JAUTBZ010151558.1:0-26327 GCA_032361785.1 Lepetodrilus galriftensis
TATAAACAATAAACTTGAAAAAATAGCTCTGAAGCATGATGTTCAAGTTTTAGATCGTATGGAGTATGTCTGTGATCGGAAAAGTAAACGATGTTTTTCTATAAATAGTAATTTCGAAAAATATTTTTATGATTATGGTCATCACACACTTGAAGGGGCACAGTATTTTGGGAAGAGAGTGGATCAAATTAATTGGCTAGAAAAATTATAAGTTTTTAGCCATGTAGGGTTGAAATGGAAATAATCTATGTGGGTTTGATTTCTACCATACTCCACACAAGGTTGCCGTCTATATCTGTGTAGCGTGAATATAAAATATTCCTAAATGATACGATTTGTTGCTAGAAACTTTAAAATATTAATTTACTGTTAGCTGTAGAGTACATATATGAATATTATCGAAAAGTCCTTAGAAATTGCGCTTAAAGCTTATTCTGGTCAGTGTGATAAAGCGGGTAAAACATACATACTTCATCCATTGCGATTAATGTCAAAAATGGAGACAGAAGAGGAAATGTCAGTTGCATTGTTACACGATGTTATTGAAGACTCTGATATCACCGCAGAAGATTTATTAAATAATGGTATACCATCAAATATTGTAGATGACGTACAGTGCCTTACAAAAAAGCAGGGTGAAAGCTATGAGCGTTTTATAGAAAGAGTTCTTGAAAATAGCCTTGCTGCAAAAATTAAGAAATCAGATATTGAAGACAATATAAATATATTAAGGCTAATACAAAGAAACTTCTCCACAAAATTAGGAGAAGTTGATTTGGTTATGCAAGAAAAGACACAAGACGGTGATTTATTAGTGTTTGTGGAAGTTCGTTATCGAAAAAATAACGATTTTGGGGGCGCAGCAATGAGTGTTACGCCAAAAAAACAGCACCGAATTATTAAAGCTGCACTGGCTTATCAGCAAAAAAATGCACCGCAAGCTTCTATGCGTTTTGATGTAGTTGCCATTGAAGGCGAAGGGAATAACAGACAAATTAACTGGATCCCCAATGCCTTTTATGGGTATTAGTATTACTTAGGGTCTAACGTAGGAATACCCTTCTTCCTGTAGCTCAATGATTCTGGCAACACCAGCGGTAACAGTACCTACCCCTTCAGCTAACTTGGGTAAATGCCCCAGTTTTTTCTTCATTTTGTTCATGGTATTCATACAGGCGCTAAAGGTTATGTCTTGCATCGCCAGGCTTTTTACACGATCAGCATGTTTACTTTTGGCTGTTAGCATTTTTAGACCTGGACCATAGGCTACAATTTCTATATCAATATTATCCATGCCATAAAGCTTTTGCAGGTTTACGGCATTATTCATGGCAATATTCTGTGTTTTTAAATCATCTGTACTTACTTGAATAACGAGCTTATGGTGTTTTGTATCTGCACTTGCAGTGCTAATGGCTCCAAATGAAAAACCTAAAACTAACAGGGTGGCTAAAAATTTGGGCAGTAGTTTCCCTAATAATTTCATTGTCTATATCCTCCTAAGATAAAATTATATTTTTATGTTGTAGGATAAAGTGTAGTACAAATATTTTTGCTCGTTTTAGCGGCTATAAATCGCGTTGCTGTAACCAATATTCCAGTAATGTTAAATGCCACAATTTGCTGCCCTGAATTCGGGTCAGGTATTCTTCAGGTTTTGCTAAAAGCTTGTCAACATAGCTTCGCTGATAGATACCGCGCTCACGGCAGGTCTGTGAGTTTAAAATATCCTGCATAAACTCAAGGAATTCCCCCCGCACATATTTTAGAGCTGGCACAGGGAAATATCCCTTTTTGCGATCAATCACGCTATCAGGGATAAGCCCACGTGAGATTTGTTTAAGCACATATTTCCCCCCGTCTTTTAGCTTCATATGTGGGGGCATTTTTGCCGCAAGCTCGACCAGTTCGTGATCTAAAAAGGGTACACGTGCTTCAAGTCCGTGAGCCATTGTCATATTATCGACGCGTTTTACAGGGTCATCGACAATTAGCATGGTTGTATCAGCGCGGAATACAGAATCAATAAAGGTATCTGCATTGGGTGCTTCTAGTAATTTTGTGAGTGTTTCAGCCGTAAAATCACGATCAATATATTCAGGCGTGAGAGTTTCTATCATTTCATCATGATCACGATCAAAATAGAACGGTCGAAAACGCTCTAGTGGCGTACCCTTGGCATCGTTCATTTTGTTATACCAAAAATAACCACCAAAAACTTCATCTGCACCCTGACCTGATTGAACCACTTTAAGGTCTTTTGCTACTTGCTCTGAAAGCAGATAAAAACCAATGGCATCCTGTCCAAACATGGGTTCTGACATATTGGCAATAGCTTCTGGCAGGCGTTTTAAGGTTTGTTCATTGGGGATATGAATTTTGTGATGATTGGTATTAAAGCGCTCAGCAACCGCATCTGAAAATTCAAACTCGCTGCCTTTTTCTTCGGGCTGATCATCAAAACCGATGCTATAGGTGGGGATATCCTGAATACCAATCTCATCCAGTAAACCCACTAACAGGCTTGAATCCAAACCGCCAGAGAGTAATACACCGACTGGCACATCTGAAATAGCATTGCGACGGCGCACCGCTGTTTTTAATGATTCATGGATTGCTTCCGTCCACTCTTCATCGCTTCTTTCTTCTTGGGGGCGTGTAGCATCGAGCGTCCAATAGCGCATTAGCTTTTCTTCACCGTTTGACTGAATTAACAGGCTATGTGCTGGTTCAAGTTTGCGTATGCCATTAAGAATGGTCATGGGCGCAGGCACAACAGCATGAAGAGTAAACAGGTGATGCAATGCTATAGGATCAATGCTGGTATCAATATCATCTGTGGCTGTCGCTAAGAGTGCCTGTGTATTTGAGGCAAAACGAAAACCTTTGCCCGTATTGGCATAGTAAAGCGGCTTAATGCCCATGCGATCACGTGTTAAAAACAGCGTTTTCTTTTTTAAATCCCAAACGGCAATGGCAAACATGCCCATAAAGCGTTTAACACAGTCTACGCCCCATTCGGCATAGGCTTTTAAAATTACCTCGGTATCACCTGTTGAGAAAAAGGAGTAGCCTTTGAGCTTTAGCTCTTCGCGTAGTTCAGGGTGATTATAGATTGTGCCATTAAATACCAGCGCCAGACTTAGATCAGGGTCAACCATCGGTTGATTGCCTTTTTCGGATAAATCGAGAATGGATAAACGTCGATGCCCAAATGCTAATGCACCATCAGAAAATGTACCCGCATGATCAGGACCACGCTTTTCCAGCTTTTCCATCATGCTCTGGATATGGTTTAGGTCAGGCAAGCTGCCGTCTAATCTATATTCGCCACATATTCCGCACATTGTTATTCTCCAGCTTATTTATCAAAGCGCATGGATAAATCCACCGCATAAATATCCTTAGTAATTTGCCCTACTGAAATAAAATCAACTCCTGTTTCAGCGATAGGTTTTACTGTTTCAAGATTGACTCCGCCAGAGGCTTCTAAAATCACTTTGCCATTATTTTCAATAACCGCTTCACGCATGGTTTTTAAATCAAAATTATCCAGCATAATAATATCTGCACCTGCTTTGCTGGCTTCCCTGAATTCTTCAAGGTTTTCTGTTTCAACTTCGATGCGAATATCAGGGTGTAATTGCTTTGCCTGACTCACTGCATTGCTGATAGAGCCTGCTGCCATAATATGATTTTCTTTAATAAGAATCATGTCGTAAAGACCGATACGATGGTTTTTGCCACCGCCACAAAGCACTGCATATTTTTGCGCATCACGCAGATTTGGCAGGGTTTTGCGGGTATCTAAGATTCGCGTTTTAGTGCCTTCAATAGCGTTTACAAACTGATTTGTCAGCGTGGCAGTTGCCGAAAGTGTTTGCACAAAATTAAGCGCAGCACGTTCGCCACTCAGTAATGATCGTGCATTGCCATCAAGTGTACAAAGTGTGCTATTTGCCGTGATGTGATCACCATCTTTATGCGCCCAGTTGATTTTTATGTCAGCATCAATTTGTTTGAAAACCTCATTAAACCAGGCAACACCTGAAAGCACCGCTGTATCTCGGCAGATTACGCTTGCGCTAGATTGATTGTTTGCAGGGATTAGGTCGGCAGTGACATCACCGCTGCCAATATCTTCTTTTAGAACAAGTTTTACCTGTTCTACTATATTTGAAGGTAGATTCATTAGAATTAAAAGAACTTTACTATAATTATAATACTCTAACCCACCCCCCCCCTTTTTTATACTTTTTTTATTAGAGGGCATCTCTATTTGTATTATCTTCAACAGGATGGCTCATCGCTATAAGGATTTAAAATGAAACTAAAAATTTTGCTTCTCAGTTCTCTACTCTATTTTTCACTGACATTGGCAATAGCACAAGCCAAACAAGTTACCATCCAGAATTTACTCGCGGTTGAATTGGCAGACTGGGATGGTGATGCTGTAAAGGATAGGGCTGTGCTTGCGCGACCTGAAAACCCTGATGAGGAAGGCGCAGTGCTTTATATTTATCTTTCAAATAATGAACAGGGAAAACTCATTGAAAAAAAGAATATTGCCTGGGTGGGATTAATGTGGGGAACAATTCCAACACTGAGTATGAATAAATCTGGCTCACTGGTTGTTCACTCCATGAATGAATCAATTGGGCGTAATCGCTGGAATCAAGAACTCACACTATCTTATCGAAATAACAGATTTATAGTCTCAGGATACAGTTATTCATCACGTGATACTCTAAAAATTGATGAAGGACTATTTGTATGTGATGTGAATTTACTAACTGGCAAAGGGGTGGTTAATGGAAAGACCTTCCGGATTGCTAAACAAAAGAGGTCTTTAAAAGACTGGAATGATGACTTCATTCCTAAAAAATGTATGGATTAATTTGCTAGATTTTGGATTAGTGTTTATCGCAAGACACTTATTATTCTAAATAGCCTAAAATATCATTTTATTTGCTTTAGCTAGCTATCAATCCATTCTGATTAATTCTTGATCATATTCTTGTAGACAGGATCTTGCATCAAATTATGCTCGTCTGTTTTGGCTCGCTGTTGAAGGTTCGGGGTGTTTCACATTTTAATTGGATTATTTGTGTGGTATTTAGAATAGCAGACTAGATAAGGATTTTAGCCATTTTTTTAGTCTAACGAATACTTTCACAGCCTTACTTGTGCTTGAGCCAAGTCGAGGTATGTCGAAGCATACCACCCCCCCCTTTTTTTTACATTTTTTATTGAAGGGTGAGGCAATCAAGGTCTGTAGAAAGCGATAGGCATTAAGCTAATCTATGAGCTAATTAAAACGCACATCCATTGGGTAATGGCATTTGTGTTTCAATAGACTTTAAAAAGTTGGGTGTAGTATTCGTTTTTAAGAAGCCAGTTGTGATACTGCCTTTAAACACATCACCTGTGTAACTTGCTTTGTTCATATGTGCGCGAATATAAATAATATCATTAGGCTGAATATTGACAGGGCCACCTGCGCGGGTAAATGGCTGCTCATTGGGGTGAGAATGAAAAAGAATTCTTCTATAGATCAAGTCACCATTTGCACTAAGAACTTCCCACCAATCAGCGTATTGATCACAACCCGTTTCATCGCTTGCAACAGTGGCATAGAAAGTATAACCACCGCTATTACCCTGTGCGGTGACTTCAGTAATATTAGCTTTTGCGGCTACAGCAGCTTCTTTGGTATTAGAGCTACTGCTATTACAGGCAACTAAAAATAACGATAATAATATCCAACTATATTTCATAAATGACCTCATATTGTTGGATTATTGTAATTGATTCGTGGCTGCAAGCCGAATGATTATTGAGTTACGCTATTAATTTGAGCAGCTAGACAATGGTTGTTAAAACAACTGAAATGCAATCATGCCCTTCATCCAGATAAATACGCCAAACCCGATTAGCAACAACCCGCTAATTATGCGAATAATGGCGGGTGACTTCATGACCGCCCCCATACGCTTGCGGAAAAACTGAGTCGCATAGCCTGCAACCAATAGCGGAATGGCAAAGCCAAAAGAGTACACAAGCATAAGGACAATGCCGAAGGTGATGGTTCCTGTTGCCGCATTTTCCGCACCTGTTGCAATCATCGCCAATACAGCGCCTAATTGACCACCAACGCAAGGAATCCAAATCAGCCCTAGTGTCATTCCCATAAACAGAGCGGAGATATTTCCTGCTTTTTGTACTCCACCCTGCTGAAACCGATTAAAGAAGGTCATGTATTTGGCAAGATTAATATCGGCTATTAATAGAAGGCCAAAAAGAATCACAAGAATTGCTGCAGTTTTCTCCAGATAATAGAGTTTTGAGGTAATCATGCTTCCCAAAACAGAAGAAGCAACGCCCATTAAAATAAACGTTAAAGTCAGACCGCCGACAATAAAAAGAGGGCGCCATTTAGAATCATGCTCCGTACCTGTAACAATAATAGGAATTACAGGTAAAACACAAGGTGATAGAACGCTTGTTAACCCTGCAATAAAGACCAAAGCAAAGCTTGTTATAGACAAATCCATGGCCGACCCAACGTTAGTTAATTGCAGCTAGAAGTGCTTCTTGGCTTTGTATACCAGGCGAAAAACGCTTTTTCTCTGCGCCATTCTCATCAAGCACAATAATGGTAGGAAGGGCGCGAATACCATATTGCCTAAAGACAGGTTCACTGGTTGCCATTTCTTGCGTGCTAACATACTCAATTTCAACGTGTTTGGCTGCCAATTGATCCTTCATCCCTGTAAGAATGGCATCTTGTCGCTTGCAAGGGCCCCCATTAGGGTTCAAAAAGAACAACATGGTTTGAGGTTTTTCAGCGACTGTTTCTTTTGTAGCCGTTTTATCAGCCTCAGCCGTAGTAACAGCAGAATCACTACTACTTGAGCCACAGCCTGAAAGTATAAAGATTGAGATGGTTAAAGTTATTATCAAATGTTTCATTATTATCTCCATGACAAAAAAAATTGCGCGGATTATAAATAAATGAGAAGCAGATAACTTTGATTACTCGCAAACTATAGAAATGATTAGATTACGGTTTGTTCATGTTTAACGAATGTTAGTAGCTAGAAAACCTGTTTCAGATGTTGATATAAATACTCCAGCATTTGGTTTGATTGAAAGGTTGGTTAATCTGGGAATAGCTCAGCAGGCGTGATGCTAGTAATTTCTGTAATTAAAGAAGCTATAACAATCAAAGGTTTTGAGATAATACTTAATTAAGGTAGAACTACCTTAATCTATGAGCTTATTCGAGAATATGAGCTGTAACTAGAGAAAGCTAATTTGAGCTAGATTTTTCATCAATTTGAGGGCTGAAGAGTTGTTCTATCTGATGAAATCTGGGACAGAAGTGGCAGAAAATTTGGTGAATTCAAAGCACTGTTTGTTGCTTATGACTTGAATATTATTGGTATTGCTAGTTTACTGCTGAACATTTTTTTGGGAAATTCTTCCCCACAAAACCAGCCAAACCAATGGGGAAACTGACGCTAAGTTATGGTGTGGCACAAATAATAGCACCAGCTATGTCAGGCATGATTGTTGAATTGACAGGTAATTATAATACTCCGCCGATTCTGACGGCGATAATTATGGCAATAGAGATGATTTTGTTGGTCTGGTTGATATCTCATAAGCAATATTCATAAATTGATAAATTTCAATATAGAGTATATATTGACGCTCGTTGCTTGCAAGGGAGAGTATATACGGCGGTATGTACACTGTTTATTATTGAAGCGAAGCAATGAAGTTTTTTTAAAACAATTTCACAGGATTCAAATGAAACTTATCAAGCTGAAACTATTTATTTTCTTCATAACTTCTATTCCATGCAGTATTGCTTTTGCAGTGCCAAGCACCTTATTTAATCTAGATAGCCAGCACTTTTCTACTGCAATTGCTGGTGGCATGACGGTAGGCAGATATGATGTAATTCAAGCCTTTGCTTCAACCAATTTAAATTTTCCTGATGGTTACTATACCACAGCCAATGATAATGGCTATTTTAAGGTTGAGGCTAAAACTCCAATTGCAAACTGGTCTGTAACTGTTGATGCTTGGTATGTATTTGGCAATACTAATGGCTCCGAGCCAAGATCAATTACATTGACCAGTGAAAATGGAGAAAGCATTACAGTTTCCCTAAAGTATCATGAAGTAATGTTTGATAGTGTAAATGTTGATCCAACTATACCTAACTTTCAAAGATTAAGTATAGAAATAAAACAAGATGGAACAGATATTACATTAACTATTAATGGGGTATTGCGTGGAACGGCTAGCCGCCCTTCGTTTGCAAAACTAAAATTTGTTAATGTACAGTTGATTTCAGAATCTGATGGTGGTACTAAGTATGATGATTTACACGGTCTAATTATCGGCTCACAATAGGATATGAAAAATGATAATACAAAAATCATGTTCTATTTTCCTGTTTGCAGTAACTCCTATATTAGCTATTGAAGCAGTTCCTGTATTACTTCCTATTGACGTAACAGTGACTCCTATCGATGTAACATTAACTCCCATTGACGTAACAGTCTCTCCAATTAATGTGATTGTGTACCCAATGGATACGGATAACGATGGCATTCAGGATATTAACGATAATTGTCCTACCGTTAGCAATCCTGCCCAACAAAATAATGATGGGGATGCAATGGGCGACATCTGTGATCCTGATGATGACAATGATGGTATACTGGACACATGGGAGGTCTATTACGGATTAGATCCCTTTAATGCTGCAGATGCTTTACTAGATAGTGACGGTGATGGTGTCTCAAACTTTGTTGAGTATATGATGGGGACTAACCCGCTTATAGCGAATGCTAGTGTGCCAAGTATTCAGAAAGAAATAGTAAAACGTTCTGAATTATCAAAGTCTGTATTACAAGCAATATATGGTTTGTATTACATACCACCAACTGCTACAGGATTAGTGTTTAATGATGTACCATTAGGTAGCTTTAATGCTGACTGGATAGAAAAACTCTCAAGTGATGGAATAACAGAGGGGTGTTCAGCAAATCATTTCTGCCCAGATATGGCTGTAACTAAAGAGCAGTTAGCTAAAATTTTATTAAAAGCTAAATTTGGATCTATGTACCTTCCTTTACCTCCTGTAGGAAGCCTCTTTTCGGATGTCGGAGTAAATACTCCCGGAGCAGGTTGGATTGAAAGCCTAGTTAATCAAGGAATAGCACAGGGTTGTGATGCTAATCATTTCTGTACTAAAGAAGCTGTAACGATCAAAGGTTTTGAGACAATGCTTAATAAGGCGCTTCCTTAATCTAAGTGCTTGGTGGGGAGCATAAGCTTCCCATCAGGCATATAAATCTGTCACTTATAATCTCTTGTGTCCGCATTATTCTCATGAATTAGGGTTATTTATCGTAAAACTTGCTCTATGGACTAACTGGGAAATTAGCCAATAAATAATCAAACCACTCTCGTGTCGCTGCTTTTTTCGGGCAGAATTTATTAGTGGCACAGCCTTGAGTTAGTCCCATATCAAATAATACATTAATATAATCAGCAGCAAAGCTACCAATGGGTACATCAGTAAAAATATTGCTATTTGGGATGATTGGAATCTCTACACTTTTTAAAAACGCGATAGCCATTTGTTCTTTGCTAACAACCATGTCTGGACAAAAAAGATCAGTAGAACAGCCTTCTGTATAACCAGAATCCTTAAACAGTTTTATCCAGGCAGCATTAATATCTTGAATATGTACATCATCATAAATATCACCTGCAACAGCGGGTGGTGAGTATGAAGCTCCACTTTTTGCTTTAAAAAGCTCTCTTACCATATCTCGACGAGTAAGTACTCCATGAGGGCTCAATGCACCTGAGTTTTGTAGTTCAACAGCCCCAATATCTATTGTGCCATTATCAATTCTTGGAAAACCTTTTTTACGTTGATCTAAACTATAATTACCATTGCTATTGGCATAAGAATTACTACCTGCATCAATAACAACGCTGGATACATTTGGCTTATGTGTTTGTGTTATTCCACCATTGTGTTGTAGTGGACCTAAATTAGCTGGATTTGGTGTAAGAGGTAATAAGTAATAAGATAACCCCATCTTGACTTCCTGTGATAACTGTTTGGTTTGGATCATCTGCAAAGGCGCTGTAATATACATTAAGTACGCTATTTGGTGAAGGCGACCGATCTTCAAACCCAAACCCTCCAGAGAGGTAACTTGTTAAAATAGAGTTGGTTATGGTTATATCATTACTAGTATTAGTTAAATCTACTGATACCCCTGGAGAGTCTGTGAGAAACAGAGTAGTTTGATTTATTAAAATTGGACTTCCAGTTGAAAATAGTGCTTCTCCCTGCCAATCACCAGATTCACCAATAATACCATCATTGCCGTCATTGCCAAATGGAAAAGTAGAATTACCGCCGCTACCACCGTTGCCGCCATTCCCACCATTCCCACCAATAGTCGAATTTAAAGAAACAGTTGATTGATTAAGAGTGGTAGTACCTGCTTTAACTAAATCCCTCCCCCATGTGCAAAGCCACCATTTGCGCCATGTTGACCGCCTGTGCCACTAGTACCATCACCACCAACCAAAACGTCATCATACCCATCATGCCCATCAACCCCATTAACACCCGGAATACCATATCCACCCTGAGCTTTATTTCTTGATACTGTTGTTTGATTAAGCACTAAATTACCATCAGAGATATATATTCCTCCTCCCTCGGTATTACCGCTATTTGTATTTATAAGTGAGTTGGATATTATGGTTGATTGATTTAATGTTAGATTAGCATTGTTAATACTAATCCCACCCCCCCTGCTTTTTTGCAGAACTGTGAGATACAACGACATGATTGAGGGTGGTATCAAAATATTTGATAAATAATCCACCACCGTTGTCAGGCTCCCCGGCTGGTGCTTTACCTTTTGTTAATGTCATGTTTTCTAATATTAGTGTATAGCCGGAAACTGACTGTATCGCTTTAATTATTCGTGATTGAATAGCTGCATCAATTACAATTGTTACTCTGGTTGGTTTATCCTCAACAGGTCCTATAATTTTCACTGAATCATTAATCGAAAGACTGCCACTTGATAAAATAATTGTTGAACTGGGGGCTATTGAAAATAAAACTGTATCCATGCCAATATTATTATTTGCATCATTAATGGCTTGACGAAGACTGCCCGGTCCTGAATCATCTGTGTTACTTACCGTGTAAGTATTAGCCTGAGCAAATAAAGGTAGCCCGCCAAAGGCTAATGTAATAAGAATATAAAATAGAAAATTACGACCAAGCGCACCTTGAAGCTGGTGATTATAGCTTTTTTTAAAACACATAATAATTCCTAAGTTATATATCGATAAAAAATAATTATCTGATTACCGTAAAAGTAAAAGTGAATTATATCAATAGTCCATTTGGGTGGTTTTTACTCATGCCCATCCGGTTCTTTGTAAAAAAAGGGGTGAGTTTGAGCTTCCCCAGTTCTCAGCAAATTTTACAATTAGCATATGGGTAACAATAATGGATTGGAACAGAGCCTATTATTTATACCACCGAGACTGTGAAAGTATTCATAAAAGTGGTAAAAATAGCAATTTTCACAAGGAATAAACAATGACTTACAATGTTTTTCTGCTGGTTTGTACAATTTTCATCAATACTTTTACAGCCTCCCCCCCTTTTTTTAACTTTTTTTGCACGCAAAAAAGGAGACTTAAAGCCTCCTTTTTGTACGGGGGGGGGGTGCTAACTTGTCTTATTACTTCAAGCGAGTCACGCCCATCATTTTAAGAATGGATTTCTCATAGAATGGCTCTGAACTGCCTTTCTTCATCTTGCGGATAAAGTATTTCTCGAAGGCGATCTTGGCAAGATGTACCCATTTTCCTTTCTTAAACCATGCTACATTGCGTGGTGGAATTTGAGGGATAGCGAGGAATGCTGCACCTGTATCCCCCATATCTGCCAAACAAAGCGCTGTCCATGTGCCTTTAGCATGTGGTTCTTTACCATCAATCGCTGCTTCAATATTGTGTACTGCTGAAGATACCATTGACTCGATCATATAACCTGTTTTAGGTGCGCCTGTTGGTACTGGCGTTGCTTCAACGGGTGGAATTGCAACACAAACCCCAGCAGAATAAATATTCTGATAGGTTGGGTTACGATGGAATTCATCAATAATCACGAAACCACGTGGGTTACATAGACCTTCAACGGATGCTACTGCGTCAACACCAAAGAATGCAGGTAGCATCATGGCAATATCAAAATCAACTTCATGCGTTTGGAATTTATCGCCTTTGGCATCTAGCTCGTCAACATGCATTTTGCCTTCTTCAACTTTAGTCGTTTTTGCATTGGTAATCCATTTGATGTCGTTGCTACGTAGCTCTGATTCAAGCATTCCTTTTGAATCGCCAACGCCACCAAGACCTAAATGACCGATATATGGCTCAGAGGTGACTAATGTCATAGTAAATTTGTCACGAATCTTACGCTTGCGAAGATCAGTATTAACAATCATGGCAAATTCATAAGCAGGACCAAAACAACTCGCAAATGGCATTGCTCCAACAACGATATGTCCGCTGCCTTTTTCTAATAATTTTTGATAGTCCTTGTAGAACATCTCAGCATGGTCAACGGTACAAACTGAATGGGTGAATCCACCATGTGGTCCACTGCCTTCAACTTCATCAAAATATAGTTTAGGACCTGTTGCAATAATCATGTAGTCATAATTGATTGAATCGCCATTTTCCATAGTGAGTGCATTGTTAGCTGCATCAATATTATCAACGCGACCTGCAATAAATTTGATTCCTTTTTTGGAAACGTATTTCTCAATAGAGAAAGTAATGTCGCTACGTGAGCGCCAACCTACACCAACCCAAGGGTTAGAGGGTGTGAACTGAAAGTAGTCACGCTCATTGATTAGCGTGATTTCATGGCTTCCGCCAAGCTCATCTTTTAATTCGTATGCTGCCGGCATTCCGCCTGTTCCCGCTCCTAACACGACAATATGTGCCATATCCTTAACTCCTTTGGTCTGAATAGGTTGGTTTTATTATTGACATATCAAACACCTACTTGGTGCTGTATATCTTCGAATGATTAGGTCAATCACATCATAAACCAGCTGCATAGTCAATAAGAATAATGTTTTCAATAGTTTATAAGTGTTTAGTGAAATACTAATCTACTGATATACAAGGTTAATAATTAATGACTTATTTTAATAATCTGCATGTTCAGGCTGATCGTACATACTATAGAGCACCTCTATCATTTTCTTTAAGCAACTAGAAAAATTTTGTTAAAAATGAACTTGGAGGCAATAAATTTTCAGCTTCATTTCATTTTAGATAAATATACTTTTTATGGGTAAAACTTAGTTTACTAATTTGGAGTAATAATATGAATAATACATTTGGGAAATGGAATATTGCTGTGGGACTATCTGTTTTAGCAGGCTTTATGGTCTATGGTTTCTTTCTTATCTATATGAGAGACTTTTCAGCAGGGAAAGAAGCGTGGGTTGCCGCAAGTAACACTGGCGATCACTTTGAAGCAAAGCTTGCTCATGTTCATGGAAACTTATTTAGTGTGCTTAATATTATCTACGGATATTTATTGCTAAAATTAGCCGTGCCAGAAGCGTATGCGAAATGGGTTTCAAGGCTCGCACTTGCAGGATTACTAATGCCTATAGGCATTTTTGCTGAGCTTTATTTTGGTTTACCTTTTTATCTTGTGTTGGTAGGTGCAATATCAATTATTTCTGCAACAATTTTATTGGCGATTGGAGTCACTAAAATCAAATAAGAGTTGTGAGCTATCTATGCTTTTACCTATTAAGAATGCACCGGATAGAGTGCATCGTTTTTGTGAAGAGCAAGGTGTAAACACGCAGAATAATTATTTTCTGTGGTATAAAGCAATAACTTTCAAGTATTTACAATGTAGCTATATCGCAAAACCAGATGTGCCTCTATTGGGGTATTCTTGACCGTAAAGAGTATATAAACAACTTATGGACTTCCTCTCTTTTAAAACATTTATAAGCATTCCTGTTCTTATTGCTTTTTATTACTGTGGTGCAGTTATTTTCCCCTTTTTTATGTGGTTTGCATCTACTTGGGTGATGAGAAAATTTCGAGTCATTGGCGATATGCATACCAAGGGGAAAAAAATGGTCTGGGGCGCTTTAAATACTAAACAAAAAATTATGTTAATTAGCGTATTTCTTATGGCTTTTTTATTTATGGAGTTATTCTGGAGGATGTTGTTTGAATTTCTAATTGCTTACATGCAAATGCGAGATGCCTTATTAAAATGAAGTTTATTGGGAACTACCCAGGTTGAACGATCTTGTGAGGCGTATAGTATTTTCTACGCAACCATCAAGATCGTTCAACCTTGGATTAAAAGACAAAGTTAGAATGTAGAAATTATTCCATGTACTTTCCTAATCTACGTTTCTTTTTAATTCTACATTTTTGATTCGCGCATTTTCTTGAATTCTTCAGGGCTCATCTTGCCATCGCCATCAAGATCAATTTTTTTGAAATAAAGGTCCTGCTTAAACTGTTCTGGGGGGAGGTTATTGCGTTTAGCTCTAAAATTCTTAAATTCTTGTGGAGAAATGCCGCCATCATTATTTGTGTCAATTGTTTTGAAAGTTATACCTTCTCGGCTTTTGTTCTCTTTTTTCGCAAATTCTTTATGTGGAAAAGTATCAAACATCATGCCCGTAATGGCGATAGCCTGATCTTTATTAATGGTTCCCTTAATCGAAGGCATAATCCCGAATTTATCCATTGAAGCACATAATGCCTTTTTTGGGTCAGGGTTCATAATGTAGTCGCTCATAAATGCCACGGCTTCATCTTTGCTGGCAAACTTTTCTTTGACATGCATAAGAACTTCATCTGCTGGAGGACCAATCAGGTTTCTCTTATTGCTAGGGTCGATTAGATTAGGCGTATGGCAGGCTACACAGTTATTTTGAAATAGCGCGGCTACCTGCTCTTGCTTATTTGTATTTAGACTTTTAGGGGGATTATTTTTGATAGATTCTGGATAACGGTCATAAACCGCCTCCATAATTAGTTTAATTTCGTTATCTGTGACAACACCTTTCATAGAAGGCATTTTTGCCAAGTACTTTTTGCCCACTGCGCTCAGCGCCTTTTCTGTTTGAGGGTTTAAGATGTAATCCTGCATATAGCTTATGGCATCAGCTTTACTAGAAAATTTTTCTTTAATAAGAGCCATTACCTCATAAATTGGTGGACCAATAAGATTACTCGCATTAGCTGTTACAGCTTGCTGGCTAATATGACAAGCACCACAAGTATTCTGGAATAGCTTGTGACCATCTAATTCACTTGCTGAAACCGTCGTGCTTAATATCAGTGTCATCATGCCAATATATGTATTACCTGTTTTCATTTTACTCTCCTTGCATTGTTAACCCGAATATTTCATGTAGATAGGCAATCAATAATTAAATTAAAACATCAAAATGATACAGAGGAATAATTGTATTTTTCAGAAGTACACTTTGTACCTGAATGGTTTTCTGAAAAACCACTTCCTACATGAATTATTCGGCTTAGATTTTTCGTTAAGAAAATCCTACTACGCCAAATACTATGGGAAGAAGATTAAATGAGCCTGAAAAGAGGAATTTTTTGATAACTTGAACGTTTTAAAATGATAAAAGAGGAGACAATCCCCCTCTTTTATCGTGTGCTGACTAGCCTTGTATGAATTATTTAGAAGATGCAAGCTTCAATAGTTGTGCATATTGTTCTGCCGACAAGGCTTGCTGAACATCATGAATACACTCAAGATGCGCTTTTGTTAAAGCGGTACGCAAACCAGAAATCTTATCAACTAACTCGCCAAGTTTTTTTGGATCTTCCTTTTTTTCCAAAATTGAACTCGCAAGCTCCATTTCTAATGCTTTAATTTCCTTTGAAACTTTTGCAGCCGCAGGCACCGTTTTATCCCTTAGCTTAATCATGATCTCAAGCTGTCCTTTATCAAGCTTTAGCGTATCGCTATTAGGGTGATAAAGACTAGCACCAACAAGAAAAGGCAGATTCTGATTTACTAAAAAATAATCTTTAGGGAAATCTTCTTTCTTAGCGCGATAATAAGGGCTCATTTCACCAGCCATTTCAGTCAGTTTCTTAGCGCCATCACCCATTTCAAGATTAGGTGCTGCAAATAAAGAACTCATACCTAAGGTCATTGAGATTGCTAGTATTGATACAACTTTTTTCATTTTATACTCCGTGTATATTTGGTTAATTTTGAAAACACGGAAAGAATAAGTTATGAATATGAAACGAAACTGAATTTTAAAATTTAATTATATTATTAAATACTAATACACGCTGCATTGATCAATATATCATCATGTAAGAACTAATTTATAACTCAATAATCATAATCTTGAAGAGTATAAATAACATTAACTGAGATTCTTAATATGAGTGCATTAAAAATAATTGTTGTTAGTATATTTCTCATTCTATTATCAAACACCTATGCAAAAACTGATGTTTCAAAAGCTAATTTGGAAAAAGTAGAAAAAGAGGTGTCTTCACTGATTGATGATGATTGGAATGATATGGTAAAGAATGGTCAAACTCTTGATTTCTGTTCATCGTTTGTTATCAAAACCTATCATCAATTAGCCATACTTTACTCAAAACCATATACGGTTGATCACTTTACGCCACAGTTAGCAAAGGAGAAGATACAATGCTTAGAGTCACCTAACAAAACAACTCTAGCATTACTTTCAAAACGCGCAAAAAAAATTCTAAATCAATATAAAATACCAAGTAATATAGATAATAAATGGCTTGAAATGCGTCCTTACCACCTAGACAGAGCACTTTATAAAGCTGTTGCTAATGACAAACTCGATCTCTACTTACGTTTGCAGGCCTATGGGGCTAATTATGGCAACACAGCAATAGGACATTACCTTCAAAATGTTGCTCTGGCTTATCAAGCAAATAATATTATTGACTACCTATTAAAAACAAAGAAAATAACCTTCAACTGGACGACTAATGGAGGAAGTGCACCATTAGCAATCCTTATTGATCATAAAAAAGTGAGACATGATTTTTTAGAATATGCCTTAAAACATTTAAAAGCTGACCCTAATTACAATGGAGAATTATCAAGCTATCCGATTGAAGTTGCAGTAAAAAATGGTGATGCAGAATCAGTTAGGCTATTAATTAAATACGGCGCAAAAGTAAATTTAAACTCATATAATGAGTTTTATTGTGAATATAATATGTTATTAGATAAAGCAATTAAGACAAAAAACAAAGGCACTATCAAAGTCTTAAGGGAGGCTGGTGCTAAAACATATAATGAATGCAAAAATGAAGAGTAATAAGCGAGAAAGAACAGAGCTTGATTTAAAAAAATACAAGATTGATACTTAATATACCCGCATACGCTTCTCTTTAGCATTTATCATGTAATACTCAGCGCTATATTTAACTTTCTGTTGATAACGTAATGCTTATTTACCAGTTTATTGTTTGTTATTGGCAACGTTCCACGTACATACAAAGGGAAGCTGAACAAGTTCCATAATTAATACTAATCATTCATGGTACATATGCCGTACAACCAACGAACACTTATCCTATATAGCGCTAAAATATTGTAAAAACAGACGTTTGCCCCATTTTATAAAGCATAAAACCAACATAAAGTTCACTCCAAGGTATCGCAGCTAAGGATTATTTAGTAATCATTTATGGCTTTAATAGATGCCTTATATCTTTAATAAATTTTAATACATGGAGTAACAAATTATGTTGAACAAAAACACTTTATCTAGCTTTATTCTTTCAAGTGCAATTTTAGCGATCTCTTCAAGTTCAAGCACCGCAATTGCAACACCGCTTAATAATAACATTACAGGTGGAGGATGTATTATTAATGTGGGTGATTATGCAGATGATGTAATTACAGTAACTAATGCAGATTTGGTAAAAGCTCATGGTGTACTTGCACCAGGAACTACAATTACTCATGTGGTTAATTTTTCTTATGACTTTGGTGTAGCTGATGCTAGTTGTGCTGGAGCGGTAGCATCAATTACTCTCGATACACCAACTTTCCCTGCCTCTACAGCAGTATCTTTTGATAGTTTGGTTCTTGGTGGTGGTATTTCAAATGTGTCTATTGTGAATAACACAGGAGCATTGACTTTAACCCTTACAATGACTACTCAATCACAGGTTAGTATGGCAACTCCATTTACCTATGACGTACCTTTCACAATTAATGCGATTGTTTCTATGTAAGATAAATTATTCTGAATAAACAGCCCACAGTTATCCACAAAGTATCAAGTGGGTTGTTTTTTTATAATCTTACAACACAGAATAATAGGGAATTATCATGAAAAATAAACTTATAAAAAGAGTTGGATTGCTAGCACCATTAATTTTGTCACTTGCTCCTTTATCAACATTAACGGCCACTCCTTTATCTAACAATATTTTAGGCTATGGCTGTATTGTTAATGAGGGAAACGTAGCCAGTGATGTTATTACCATAACAAATGCTGATTTAGTTAAAGCTCATGGAGTACTTGCTCCAAACACCACCATTACCCATGTAGTTAATTTTGATTATGACTTTGGTGTCACGGATACAAGTTGCTTAGCAGCCAAAGCTTCAATTAATCTTTCCCCTCCAGTATTTCCAACTGCTTCAGAGATAACCTTTGATAGCTTAATCATTAACGGTGCTATTTCTAATGTGTCAATTGTAAATAATGTGGGAAGCTTTACACTAGTATTAACGATGACAACCCAAAGCCCTGTCACAATGGCAACCCCTTTTACTTATAGTGTCCCCTTTACAGTCAATGCCAATATAACTATTCCTTAACCTGGATAATCACTAAGCAATTCCCCAGGAAACCCATTGTTAGGAGTAATTAAAATGTTAAAGAAAATGATATTATTTGGTTTGATTTTGTTATCGAGCAACGCTTCTTTTGCTTTTGAATTAAGCCGAGTTACAGGAACTCAAACAAGTATTGCTTACGCAAGTACTGCTGATACGACAATAAGTCGCAATAAGTATTTTCTAGCAAAAAGTGTTGTTGCTCCTAACAATGTTACTGGCTATATACCCTTTAATAAAAAAGTTGGCATACTAACCTTTTCAATCTTAGTTCCTCAAAAAGCCAAGATATATATGAAATGGGATAACGCCAATAGCTTGTACTCTAGAATAGGAAAAATCGTAAAAACCAGAAGAGCAGGAGAATATTACTCCATTTCATTTAATGCGACAAAGCTGACATCAGGTTTCATCTATCTTTACAATGCAAATAATAAGTTACTCAAACGAATTCGTTATACAATAAAAAAGCAAAGAGCATACAGTCAAAATATTAGAGTGCATGTAAGAGATTCACAAAGAGGAAGCAACAATAACAACAACAATAGTAATAATACCGATAGTAGTAATAACAACAGAAGCGTTGGAATTGGTTATTCAATCAGTCAAAGAGTCGACATTGGAGAGCCTAGCTTTTCAATGGGGCTAAGTGTCTCAACAGATTTAAATAATACAGCTAACAGATCAGTTACGGCGAGCTTCGGATACTCATGGTAATTTTACTTAACATACCCCGCATGCCCAGGCCTTCCACGCTTATCATGGTAATACTTAAACCGAGTCTGGCTTTCAATCCCGTGGCAGTTTACGCAAAAGCTTCCTTGCGGGCTTTTATGATGCAAAAAGCTATTTAGTACATTGCCTTCTTCATTTTGACCTTTGCTTATCGCAGAATGCTTTCCGCCTGCTGGCATCCAGCGGTGCGGGTTATGGCAGGTGATACAGGCTATCTGTCCTTGTGATTTTGTATTTCCGTATTTATCAACTAATGGAAATTGTTTGGGATCAGATTTTAAAACCAGATCGCGACTTGGGTGCTTGTAATGTTTGACTGTTTTGTCTTGTGCAATACCTTTATCTCGATGGCAGGAAAAGCAACTTCGATCTCGTTTAAGAACCTGTTTTCCCATTGCTCCAATGCCTGCACCTGCAAATAATTTATCTGCACCTTTGGGGGCTTTGTGCATTGAGTGGCAACTTCCACAAACACCAGCCTGTTGCGGTGTTTGCTTTAATAAGTTTTTACTGTGTTTGGCTGTTCTTTTCATATTGTGGTCGCTGTAAAGCACGGCTGTTTCAGATTGATGACAGTTTTTGCAAAGCTGTCCATTTTTATGATCTTGAACTAATGCTGGTGTATTTGGCTTGCCATGATGAACTGAGTGACAGCTCAGGCATTGTAAGGTTTCTACTTTCTTTCCTGCAATCTTCACCGCCTTATTCAGTTTAATATTCACAGGATGAACGCCTTTTTTGCGTGCCTGTTTTAAGCTATTGGCATGTTGCCTTGGATGGCAACTCACACAAAGTTGGTTGGCATCTTTTTTAACTAACGATGGCGTGTTTTCTTTGCCATTATGCAGGCTATGACAGGTCTTGCACTCTATCTTCTTAATGGTTTTATTATTAAATTTTAAGGGTCGCTTTAAGGTGAAGTTGACAGGATGAATGCCTTTTTTATGCGCTTGTTGCTTGCTAACTGCATTTTGAGCAGGATGGCAGTTTGCGCATAATTGCTTTTCATTCTGGATTAATGAAGGTGTATATTTTTTGCCATTGTGAACACTATGACAACTCTGGCACTCAACCCTTTGTATATTTTTGCCCGCTATTTTAATGCTCTTATTGAGTTTTAAATTAACAGGGTGAACGCCTTTTTTACGTGCATCCTTTCTGCCATTATTGTTTTGTCTCGCATGGCAAGTGGCACAAAGTTGTTTTTCATAAAGCGCTAATGAGGCAGTGTTCTTTTTGCCATTATGCACGCTATGGCAACTTTTGCATTCAACACGGTGAATGCTTTTATTGTCGATTTTGACTGACTTTTTAAGCTTTAAATTAACGGGGTGAACACCCTTTTTTCGTGCCTCTTTACGCCCTTGATTATTTTGCTTGGCATGGCAAGTTATGCAAAGCTGTTTCTCTTTAACCACTAAAGCCGAGGTGTTTTCTATGCCGTTATGCACGCTATGGCAACTTTGACATTCAACTCGTTTAATAGCCTTGCCTCCAAGTTTAACTATTTTATCCAGCTTTTCGTGGATAGGGTGAATGCCTTTATAATGTGCCTGTTTTTTATTGCTGGATTGCTGACGGCTATGGCAATCCTCGCACCGCGCATTAGGAGTTTTATCAGGGTGCAATAAAGCAGAATTAAGCTTACCGCCATGCACATCATGACAGCTTTGGCACTCAACTTTTTCAACTTTTTTATGCTTGAGTGTCATCTTGCTTTTAGGCTTAATATTTATGGGATGAATGCCTTTTTTATGTGCCGATTTTTTATTGTGACTGCTTTGCTTTGCATGACACTCAGAACATAGGGCAGTATTTTTCTCCAACAGCAAACTTTTGTCCTTTGCACCATGCAATAAATGACAGCTTTCACAGCTCATTGCCTGTTCATCTGCCGTTTTACCACCTAAGTTGATCAGTGATTTTGGCAAGCCCTGATGTAATTTAATCTCGTTGGCATAGCCTGCATCCCCTTTATGCGGAGGCTTTTGCAGGCGAATGTCTATAGGATGATTGATTCCCGCTTTTTTTGTTTCCCATTTATGATCTTGATGGCAACTTTCGCAAAGTTTGCCTTGGCTATTGTCTTCACGCATCCAGCTATTTTGATGTGCAGGGTGGATGCCTGTTTCATTTTCATGTTTGGCATGGGGCGTATGACAAGTACCGCAATAGGGCATACTGCTATCTAGCATCGGCAGGTTTTTATTTAATGGTGTTTTGCGCTGACTGGCCTTGTCGTTACTTTTAATG
This sequence comes from Lepetodrilus galriftensis, assembly GCA_032361785.1. NCBI lineage: Eukaryota > Metazoa > Mollusca > Gastropoda > Lepetellida > Lepetodrilidae > Lepetodrilus > Lepetodrilus galriftensis. The sequence continues at coordinate 22,010 of JAUTBZ010151558.1, forward strand.
GGATGGAGATAATCTGGATGCTGTCCTCCCTGCATAATAGACAGGCGAGAATCAATCACCGCACCATGATGACAGCTAAGACACATTTTTTGCTCGGCAACTAGCGGTAGTTTTGGATTGGTGGGGGTGTTCGTATCATTTATCCATTCAAGATGACACATCACACAATCCTGTTTAGTGACTTTAATCAGGCTTTTATTGGAACGCATCAAAGCGTCTTTTTTAGACTCAAGCTGTTTCAATTGAAATACTAAAACTCGCCCGTTTTTTGCTTTATTGGCAGAAATACTATTCTCAACAATATAGAGCCTATTGTCTTTATAATGCAGTCCAATAATCTGCCCTAGCTTTAAAGTTTCACCATTGCTATCAAGCAAATTACCCGTAAATTTGCGCCCCTTAAAACTTGAAATCGTGCCTTTATAGCTATCTGAGACAAATAGATTTCCCGCCTTGTCTATGGCAATTCCATTGGGACGAAACAGCGCACCATCTGATAAGCCAAAGCCTGAGATTGTGCCGAAAAACTTGCCCCGATAGTTAAAAATCTGGATTCGCGCATTTAGCACATCAACCACATAAAGGTAGCTGTCTTTATCGGATGCCATCATAAAAGGATAACGAAACTGATTGTCTGCTTTGCCATAACTTCCCCAGCAACTTGTTTGCCTGTCATTACCGGGCTTAGCGAGCGAAGTCCTGCAAACGCGTTGATTGCGCCGGTCGCTCCAATACAGCGTATTTTGCTGATAACTAATGCCAGTCGGCTCGGCTTTATTGCTTGCTTTAGAACTTATACCCACCCCCCCCCTTTTTTGCATATTTTTGCTATTAGCAACTGATAATTGACCAGCAGGAAGCGCAATTGACTGTAATAACTGCCCAGTTAAAGAAAGCAACAACAGCCGATGATTGCCCGTATCAGCCAGCATGATTTTATTCTCAGCAATCAATAAATCCATTGGTAGTTTGGTGGGCGTGTGAATACGCCTAAGCTCTTTGCCCGATTCACTGAAAACCACAATCTGATTTGCCACGCCATCAAGCACATAGATGTCGCCCGCTTCTGATACGGCAACCGCGCTGGGCTGTTGCAAGCTTGTTAGTTCCAAAAGCTGTTTGCCCTGCCATGCACCGTAGGCAGGGGGCATAAATAGCAAGGCAAGAATTAACAGCCAACTAATCCTAAAAAACTTCATTGCAATAAACCGCGCAATAGAATTCTTGGTTGATCACCTGAACCTGTATCAGCATCAGTCTTTAAGCCCGATAGAAAACGGCTAATGCGATTGGTTTCAATCCTGTTGATCTCTTCTGGCTTAAATTTCAATGCGGTTAAATCTAAAAGACCATTGTGCCGATGGCAGTCAGAACAGGCTATTTTCTTTTCAGAAAGTGGCTGGTGGATTTGCTGATACAAACGTGCTTTTTGATACAAATCACTATCTTCCCAGCGTTTTTGGGTTTCCAATACAAAAGGGTGTTTAGCTGAAATAAGCAATGATTGATTACCAAGCATGGGTACAATTTTTTGACCTGTTTCTGATTTCAGCCAAACAAAATCAAGCGCTGTTTGCTTGGATTGATAATGACAGGTTAGGCAGTCAATGCGTTGATTGTGCTGGTTTAAAAAAGCGCGCACATTGCTGTTTTGCGTGTGCGGTAGCCTGCCATGACAGGTTTGGCAGAGTGTTTCGGGTGCTTGCTCCTTTTCTTTTTGTTTGTGAAAAGAAGGCAGATTTTTAATTTTATAGCGTTTTTTGCCAAGAAACTTTTTGATGCGGTCGTGCAATTTGCCATCTGGCTTTTTAACCTTTGCCTGCTTGATCTGCTCTAAATAAATATTGTCTGCACTGGCAAAGCTAAACAGGCTAAATATAACTGCAAGAGCTATTAGTAGGCGAATACTGCTCATTTACTTTTCCCCTTTCTAGTCTTATTTTTACGGGCATAGCGTTGCAGAAACTTATGTTCAAAACGCTGACCGCCAATAAAGGGAATGGTGCTTTTGCGTTCGGTCACAAAAAAACTCCAGAGAATTTTAATGGTAATCAGCAAAATAATTGGCACAGCTAACGCCAGCAAAGCGCGAACCCAGTTTGATTCCAGCCGTGATTTAACCAGCGGGTTATATTAACTGCTTATTGCAAAGTCTAAATCATGCAGGTCAGTCTGTAAAAAACCGCTATTGAGCTTGCTCTTTTTTACAAAAGCATGACAATTGCTACTGCCACAGGTGTTTTCCAGATTAGCTTTATGGGTGGCTGATTCAGGATCAAATTCAGAACGAATATCGTGGTGCCAGCCCTCAGGCGCATGACATTCATTGCACGAAGCCCCTGCATCCCGACCACTGGCGATAAGACGCGCATGTAGCGTCATGTCATAGCTTTTCGAGGCGAGCACAAAATGAGGCGTGGTTGGCGTTTTTTGCTGGTCTTTGCCGTGTGTTTTACGCTCCACTTTTTGCATTGCTTCAAGATCAGCATGGCAACCGCTACACAGTTTGATTTCATCCTGCTTGCTAAGGCGCTTACCCAGCAAACGGCGCAGGATATGCCCGCTAATTCTGCCTTTCCAGACCTTTCCCTGATGGCAATTTCCGCAGGCTTCATCGCCGTGCTTAAAAATCTCCTTAAAATCATCCATTTTATCGGCAGGAATATAAGCCGTATTGCTATGACAGCGACGGCATGAAGGCGACTTCTGGTTGTTATCGTCGGCAATGCGATTGCCCGCAATAAAGCCTTTATTTTCGCCATCGCTATGCACCGACTTTAGGTATTCATCGGCAATGGGCTTATGCGTATAGGCCTCACCTTTTGACGGCTCTTCAATATGGCAACTGGCAGAACAGTCAACCGCGCCATTCTCAACTTTATGCGGATATTGCTTAATCTCACGATGGCAATCGGTGCAGGGTACATTGCCGTGAATCGAAGCAGAATAGTGGTCAACATCAATACTGCTACTGCGATACAGACCTTTTTCATCAATAAATTCAAGATTATTCAAACCATGACAGGCAAGACAACCATCAGGATCAGTTAGGTGGATAGAGGCACTCGCCTTGACCATAAATAATAAAAACAGAATAACCAACAAAATCATAATACGGCGAAGCCAGGGATGCCCGCGCTGGCTTTCTTCTTTACGGTGATGATCGCTGGTGACCGAAACCCAGACAGGTGGCTGGGTAAACTCAATGCCTTTGCGTAAACGCTTGGGCTGTTCATCGGTAGGATGAGGAATCCAGTCAATCGCCCCCCAATCGCAGACAATCACGCAGTCACGGCAAGACATGCAGGACAACTGATCCACCTCGGCAATGCGATCCACCATTTTAATCGAACCCGTAATGCACACCTCAGCGCACTCACGACAGCCCGTACAACGGTCACGCTGAACCCGCACCCGACGCACAAAATTAAACTTGGATGCGAGACGGTTCACCACGCCGTCAAGCGCCCCAACCGGGCAAAGAAAAGCACAGTAACCGCGCCCGTATTTGGCAAAAAATCCCAGCAGAATAACCAGCCCCAGATTCACCGCGCCAATGCTAGAAACCAGAAAAGCAATGCCCCGCGTACCACCGCCCATAGCCTCGATCATGCGCGGAATGGTAATAAAATTGCACAGGCTACAGGCAGAAATGCCCAGGGCAGGGAGTAAAATTACATAGGTCAGAAAATAGCCGTAGCGAATCGGGATTTGAGGCAGGGCGCGGTAATTAATTTTAATGCGGTCATGAAACAAACGGCTAATCAGTTCAGGCAAACCACCCATTGGGCAAAGATAGCCACACCACAGGCGGCCAAAAAAGAACGTCACGGTAAGAATAATTAAAAGCGCAATCACGCCAACAATGGCAACTTTCATATTGTGCAAAACATCTTCCCAGCCCATGCCAGGAAAATACAGATAAAACCGGCGCAGACACAAACCGCCACAGAGGTCATCGTTATTGAACATTTGAGGCACAACCAGCAGGGGAGACAGCAACATTAACGATGAAACGATAATAAAGCTATAGCGCAACCAGCGACTGTTGAGATAGGCCTTGTAATATTTACTTAACCCACCCCCCCCGTTTTTTACATTTTTTGACATCGTAATTCTGGTTTCCTTATTCATCCATTTATTTGTAACGCTGAGGGCGCGGAGGTTACGCGGAGAACCGCAGAGTTTTTTCTGTGGCTTTCTGCGAGTTCTCTGTGCTATATCAGTGTTTAAATATCAATCTTCGTAGGTCGGATTAGCGACAGCGTAATCCGACGCGGTGTTAATCCCTGTGCCTGTTCTTGTTGGATTACGCTAC